>JBCAUA010834716.1:0-28438 GCA_038406235.1 Peronia verruculata
CCCATAGGCAACATATATACCAAGTGGCTTGCTTCTATCATAAAGTGAAGTATTTTCTCAACAAGCAAGCCTACTACTTAGCAGTATTAGTCATCCAAACACATGACTGTCCTATGAAAGGCATTGAGGTACAACAGTTCTTCGAAATAGTTGTTTTTCATTTGGGAAAACATGTTATCAGAAAAGCTTGATCCATGTAGACAATCATATAAAATATTAGAACTGTATTCTAAGTTCATGCCTGATAATGAATTACATGTAGCCTACATTATCATTTGCCACACTATTGTATTGTTTTGTTATTTATGTGATTGTTTTATTACAGGCTATCTGGAGTCTTTGGATGATTTTTATCTCCTCGGCAGTGGTATGGTGATGTTGCAAACCACCAACAATATTTTTAATGCATCGTTGTATGAAGCTGTGCATCAAGAATCATTGTTAGCCTGGCAGAGAGTAAGAATAGCTAATATGCTTGCACACAGTGGCAAAGAATGGGCTGAGATTATTTCCAAATACAATTCAGGTAAGATATATATTTTTATGTATGATTGCTTCTGTGTATTGTCTGCTCAGAATGTAGACATGTTTTTATGCATATTAAACCCAGCGTGGTGCACTGTAGGTCCTCATACACAGTGGACCAAATTGAGGGAAGCATCTACCACTGAACTTTAAGTCAGGTCCCTTTTGGAACGATGTGCCTTTGGAAAGATGTGCATTATAACAAAGTCTCAGTACGTTACTCGCGATAATGGAAAAATCACAAGCACTGTCCCACGTGTCAGCAAACAAAGAAAATCCCTATGCGCCAGTTCTTTTTTTCCTAATGATTAAAATGAACTAGACCAAACCTGCTGGCTTACTCAACCAGGATTATCATGCTAACATGTAGGTCAGACGAGGGGGTGACGAGTATTCAAGGTAGACCCAGTTGCGTAAATAGACACTTCATGTAACAAAACAAAACACTAAAAACACTGAGTGGGTCAGAAATTTAGGATTAAAACTCTACTTGTGACCGACACACCTTAACAGATTTCAAACCTATTGAATCTAGATGCCCTTCAAATAACAGTGGTAGTGTTAAAGATTAAATTATGGGGGAAATAAATAAATGATTCAAGTGTTTAGTTGTATGTAGTCAATTGTAAAGCATTCAGCGAAAACACGACACATGTTGCTGACATTTGTTTGAGTAATGATGAAAAACCAAGATTCACAATTCACAAGTCCCTTAACCATTTTCATGGGAGCGCTGCATTGCTGAACACTGCATCAGCTGACCCCACCTCTGACAATCATCGACAAGAGCTTGGGTCTGTCTGCCTCTTCTTCTTCCATCCTGAACTGTCCTTTGGACTGGAGGATGGTCTTTGATAGGCGACTGGCTCATGTCACATGGCCATAGTAACCCAGTTTTCTTTTCTTGACAGTGGTTTTTTAGCTCCTCCAAATGTTTTACAGTGCACACCTGATATATCGATATGTAAGGTTCCAGACATTTTGTGTCGATATAAGAGAAACCTCTTTAAGATAGTGTTCTTTCATTGCAGAGGTTACCACAAAGTAATAGTGGTGTACTTTGAGGTAATGGCAGGAAACCGTGCCCCCATCGAAATATTGATAGTTGATCAGAAAAACAATCATAAAATCAGCACCCATCCTTTTATTTCTTGAACTTTTCGTTATATTTGACCCAGAAAAGACGTTGGTAGATCTTGCGTGTGAGAATGCAAACAACAGGGATTAGATCTACTACTGATATAAGTGTAAGTGATTCCTAACAATTGTATGAAATATGAGACCAGTTCGCTGCTTAAATTAGACTAGATCTAGATCTACGCAGCGGAAGTTGGACGCGTAAACGCGTCACATATTAATCTACACAAACAAACACACACACAACGACCCTTTCCCCATGCTGACAGTACGGTAGTCCAAACTAGACACAAGCCTCTTTGTTTCCCTCCCAGTAGAGCCACCAGGTCACATGGGGTTTTGTGTAGGTCTATTGTGCCCACAATTCCTCTCCTTCCCTGACTACTCAGCATGTCACAGAAAGGGCACCCGGCTCTCCTCTTCTAAATTCTAAGTCTAGCAAGCGAGGAGGAATGAGGAGATTTCTCTTGCACAAAAATAAGGCCTGCACGGCAGAGCGACTTTGATCAACATGTCAGTATAAGAGAAATCAAAAGGAGAGAATGTCAATAAAGAGGATTCTATTTACTAATAATAAAGAGAAGAAAAAAATCGGGACTTAGTAAATCATGTCGATAAAAGAGAAATGTCTTTATAAGCGATGTCGATATAAGTGGTGTGCACTGTATGTCCTTGGTGATGGTTGCATGCACTGCTTCATTAGTGATGTGTTCTGTATATTATGAGATGTTGAGTACTCTGCTAAGACATATCATTTTCTCTGCTTGGATTTTTCTTGGCAGCTTTGCTTTTAGTGTCCATGTCTCTCCTGTTTTATTTTGACAGGACTGATACTTGCAATTTTCTCTCCTCACATTGGTTTCAAGATCAGGTCTAAATTCATGCCTGTTGAGATTTGGGTGCCAGCGTGTTCCTTAAGGGGGAGGGGGGGGGGGGCGCATGTCCTGAAATGTGGATTTTGCCCAGAAATTGCGAGTTTGAGCTTGTGTTTTCTCTTAAAAGTACTGCCTTTTCTGCGCGTAAAAATGGTATCAAAAAGTTGTTAAGTCAATTCTAACGTGTTTGACCAATGGTCATTCAATGGGAGACCTACTGTATTGTCAATCAGGATTTGGCTCCACCTGGCTGCTAAATGAGGCTGTGGATCATCGCGATTTGATTATATACAGGCAAAGGGTTAAAAAACATTTGAATATCACCTCTTCTACCAATATCACGAGTTCCAGTGCCAGGGATGGACACTGGATGACCACTATGTGAGGCAAGAAAGACTGCTGATCATGCAAATTATCAATGTAAGTGTATTAAAATGACTTTCCTCGTCCTATAAAAAATGCAATTTTGCTTTCTTTCTGCTAGTAGTAGCTGTTGTCGACTATATGTCATATAGTAAAGGCCAAAAGACTCTTGGTTTGCACTCACAAATGATATGAGGGACACACAGAGGCCCTCTAGAACCCAAAAGTGGTTCTTATAAAGATAGAGGGTAGGGAGCAAAATTCGATATAATAACACCCAGAGAGCAAAACAAAAACAGCAACAAGAGACCCAGAAGTCATGAAAAGAGGGCTAGTATGTAAAAAAAAAAAAAAGGCTACTCCGAGTCTGAAAGCGGCACAGAAAACTCTTCATGTCACTTTTTCGCTTAAAAAAAAACTTTAAACGCATTTTTCTCAAACCCCATTTTTTTTTACATTTTTTTTTCTATCTTCTTTTTTATTTCCAAACTGATTGAAACCAAATTTGGTATGCATGATTGTCACCACAAAACCCAAAATGTTACAAATGTGAGTTAAATTCGGTGGGTAAGTTTTAGAAAAAAATTTGGTTTTTGGTTTAAAAAATATGGCGAAATTTGAATTTTTGCTTACATGACATTTTAAAGAATTTATAGAAAATTTCGTATAGCATGGAAATGACTAACAAAAAGTATCGTTTTAGATATTATATCAATCAATATATTCACCAAGTTTTATCAAGTTCTGTTGAAGTTTGGCGGAGGAGATAGATTTTAAAATCAGTCAATTTAGGGACGCCAAAATTCAAGATGGCGGCACTGCCATGGCAACCATATGAAAAAGTTGATTTGTTTTTGCTGTTTTCCCCTAATTTGAACATGCTGAGTTATATGGAATAGGTTAAAAGAACCTCTTTAAGAATAAAAAAATCCACATCCAGGACGCCCCCCCCCCCCCCTCCTTAAAGTGATTTGCCCTTTGCACTTTTCTTTCTGTAATCACACAATAGTGATATTTAAATTGTCTGCCCCTGTTTGCCCTAACTGGCCCTTTTCAAAATAATTTCAGGGACTTTACAAATGCCAATCCAGCTTAATAAGAAAGCTCCATTAAATAAAACCATACCATTTTGAAAAAAAAATATAAAGATCATGACATAGTAGTAGATAGAAATTAAGCAGATTTTAACTCAATGAAATTGAACACACAGTCAATTACAGGCTATATTGCTTTTTCTGTTGTTTTGTTTTGTTTGATTGATAGCTTACCACAGTCTGATGTTTCCTCATCAGAGAAATCATCACAATCAGGTTTTCCATCACACTGTTTTTCTTTCATGATGCAGGTACCATCGCGGCACTTGAACTCATCAGCCGTGCATGCTGAAAAAAACACAAGTCAAATCTAATATAACTTCCTTTGGAACTAAACAAAGTATTATTAGTATCAACTGTAAAGCATTTGATGTTCCTGGCTTGATGCCCACAGAAAAGTTTAAAATATTTGCAATCATCTTCATACTTACACTAAGGACATCAAGATGTAGCATGCATCTAATGGAGAAGAACGAACAAAAAAAAATCTGTTCAAGAGGTCAGGGTGCAAACTGATGTTGTAGTACTGTGCATATTGATGAAATAACCATTAACAAGGCCAGAAAAAAAAATACTCAAACACTTTTCGCAGGCTTCAATATCTAAAATATCTCTAAAATATCACTCAACTAAAAGAAAACAAACAGTTTCAAATGTTGGTTTTTCAGTTTAAAGAACAAAACCTTAGATTTCTTGGAACTGGCAATAGTAAGCCCTTAAGATAAACCCTTTCTAAAGTCAATAGAAATGTCGAAAAGATATCAGTTAAGGTAAGTATGAAGTTGCCATTTCCAACAATGTAAACATGTAATATAGATAGAATTCAGACTAAAATTTTATTATTATTTTTTTTTTTTTTTAATATAAAGAATCTTTTATCCTTTCTTTTTTTTATTATTATTATTATTAAATTAAATTACTAGGATGAAAAATTAGTGGGTGTTTCTGTAACTTACAATAGGAGAGGATGAAAGGAATAATAAGGAATAATAAAGAGACACAGAGAAGAAAATGTGTCTAGTTTCAGACATGGAACATACAGTATTGTGCTATTGCTGCCTGCTGGTGAAAACTGAAAGAATGGACAAAAAAAGAATAAAATGATAGCTGTAATCTTAAAAGAATTATCTTTAAATGTCACATGTGAATTAGATGAAGGTTTTGGTGAAAATGTCATGGACAACCTTGAATAAAAAAATCTGTAAATCTCTATAAGATAAAAACAAGCAGTCTCTATCTGACAATCTTACAATCAGTTTCACATTTTTTTTTTTTCCAGGTTATTTCATGACTTTTGCCCATCCACCACAAAAATGAAATAAAATCATAAAGAACACCAGAGACTACACACAGACCTACTATTATTTTTAATGTAGCCTACATTATGTAAAGGAGGAAAAAAAAAAAGGGCAGATTCATAAAATGATTAAAAGACGGATTGAGAGATTAGATCTGCATATATAATCAATTGTTTATAAAAATACTTCATCTAATTTGCAGCACAAAAGTATACATATTTAATTTTTAAATCATGATGTAGTAATTAAGTGAAATTTAGATAATCCACACAGTTAATTAAATATAATACATGCACAAAACAAAACAAACAAAAAAAAAAAAGGAAACCACAGTAAATCTAGGTAGAGGGAATACTAAGGACAGGGGACTTGGACTGAGAACATCTAAAAAGCAAATGCCAATTTTCATTACCTCTACTCAATCTCTGTAAGCTTTGACAGAAATATAAAATGTACCACCACCAAAAAATTACATTAATTCATTCACAAACATTTAAGATTATAACCATACGAAAGACAACTAGGGCAATACTGACAAGATAGAAGATGAAAGAAACACATTTGTTTCATTCTCAGCAGCAAACAAGACACTATGGTTTTGTGAAAGGTAAAGATGCCTGAACAGCTCAGACTTCATATGACAAAAAGTGGAAAATATCTTGTGCAAACCATAATTATTTTGATCTTATTGTGGGAAATGGGTGGAGAGTAAAAATGCAGGTCTGGAAATTGATTTTATAGTTTGAAAATATCAGATCCAAAAGTCTCATGAAGTTTAAATTTAGCACCGACAATATCAATCTCTTTCCGCATATACATATAATTATATCTTCATAGACAGATGAAGAAAATTTGCCTGTGATGCTAAAGTTTGACAAAGACTGTAAAATCTTTTCAGCTGAATTGAGGGTGAAAGGGAAACGTATTGCCTTTTAGTCACTAAAACTGTGAACTGCTCCTATGAAAGCAGATGGGCAAAAACCACATTGACTCACAAATTCAAAAAGCCAGAGGCTAAAAAAAAAAAATGATCACACACAAAAAAAAAAAGGATGAAGAAAGAAAACATGAACACATATCTCAACATACAAGCATGATACACATTTACACCTGAGGAAAATATCAATGATTCTTTATTATAAATTTAATAAACTTGCAAATCAAACTTGTAATGTCGGCAATCTTATGCCATATGAAATTGAAAATGGCATATCTCATTGTAATTTCAGTGACACAGTTTTCAATGATGAAAAAAAACTCAGATGTTTGCTTGATGTCGAACTAAAAACATTAATCGGGTTTCCACACCTTAATACTATAAACTTAATCATGTCAATGAAAAAACAATCTTTTTTTCGCAATGATCATGATCATGCCTTATGTTACTCTACAACTTCAGTCAATGCTTTGAGACTTGAAAGCACACATTTGTATATATTGATGCTGTCTCTACCACAATATAAAAACATTACCCCTGCAATAAGCAGCAATTCATTCAGCGCTAAAGAGAAAAGCAGAAAGCTAAGCCGAGAGGATGATCTGGACATGCACTCTTCCTTCCGACATACCCAGATCATATGAATAGAAGATATCTGCATGTAAAAAATTAGCAACAAAGGCAGGCTGCCCTGCTCAGTAGCGACAGACCAAATCCTGCTGAGAGAAGCTGATATTCTCATGCCGCCAAAGTTCTGAAACCGCTATCATGTCGCGCAGCAGCCTAAAGTAGCAATCTGCCAGATATTATTATCTTGTATCAATGCACCATTTCTCATATTGAAAATATCAAACATCAATTATCCCACATATATTATATTTGTTTAATAACTTTGTCTGTGCCCAATTCTCCTTTTTTAATTACTTTGTTTTTCATTTTCATTAAAAATTATGACATGCATATCTATTTTGTCACAAAACTTCATGTATTTCATTAGGAGGATTTACCATTGATTTCCCTAGACATATGTTTGCTGAATCTCTTTGACTTTTTGTTTGTTTGTTTGTTTGTTGTTGTTGTTTTTTCATTTTGTTTCTTTCACATGCAATTACCAGAGCTATCTGCCTAAAAGGAGATTAACTCTCAGGGAATTTAATACAACTGATTAAAATCCATGTCTCTGCCACTAACTTGATCTAAATGTGAGACAGAACTCGTTCCTATGTATCTTTGTTATGTTCAAGGTGAAGATAATTAAGAAATAAATGATATTACATAAAACATAATGGATCTAAGCTTCATATTTATACTGGAAAGGGTAAATTTTACAAACAGTATCGATAATTTAAGCAAGATAATACTGATTAGCTGATGATAAATAAGGCATCTTTATTATAGTTCCATCTCCACCTTCCCCAAAACATTCTGTGTTCTGTTTAGACAATTTTTATCTGTAATATGCTTTGGGTTGACATCAACTTCAGTAGAGCCAAAAAAAAAAAAAAGTCAACAAATGTAAGTTGGTTTAGTCCACATTCCAATTTTTCCAAGTGTATTAGATAATAGCATATAATAATATATTGTTATAACATTGGTCTTTTCCCATATTTACCCCCACACAACAATACATTGAGTTATCACATTTAATTTTCTTACATTTACCTCACATAACTTGTAACAATGTACGGTATTGAGATATAACAGTTACTTTAAATACATTTATCCCACATAACATATAAGTTATAACAATGTCTTCAGTTACATGTCTTCTTTCCCATGTCTCTCCAGGTATCAATGTTTTAAATAATAAAATAATGATTTTGTTTTCATAATTATTTGATATTACGTCCGATTCACCAAAACAGTTTTCCAATCTGACAGATTACATCCAGTCCATAATAGCAGTCTAGTGTGAAAATTGTCATGCCCGCAGTCAACAATGCTTGGTCTAGGTTGAACTTACGACAATCTAATTCATCTGAGCTGTCACGACAGTCAACAACCTTGTCGCAGCGCTGTGCAAGGGGGATGCACTGCCCGTACTCACAACGAAACTCCCATGGGTGACAAGGTATGGAAACTTGATTGTGAGCATGCATGGGTTAAATGAATTGAAATGAAATGACAGTTGTGTGAAAAAGACAAAACAAAAATTAAATGTGCACTGTAAAATGTAAGAGATACAGAAGTACAAACATAAAAATAAAAATGAAAGTTAAAATAAAATAGAAAAACAAGCAACAAACTTATATTAAGAGCTATTTAGTCTACAAAAATATTTATCATTCTTTCTCAAGAAATGCTTTAATTCATGTGCTCAAAAAAGAATTACAGACAATGAGAGTGAAATTTTTATTAGAGCATTTTTTTTTTTCATACTTATTATATGTATTATTATTTTTGTTTTCTTATCTATGTTCTTGCCAAATGAGACAGCAAGTTGGTAACTTGACTATTCTGATCCATATACACACTCTCATTCAATTTTTATCTCTTTCCTCATCTCTAATTATTTCTTCCTATTCTCTAATTATCACGCTCATTCAATAATGTAACTAGTGTGCATTTCAATCTTCACGTGAATTATCAGAAATAAAATGCATGTGATATTATTATATCTTGACATGAAACTTTTTCATGTTTTTCTCAAACTACAAAACAAAACTTAGGCAATTATCTTATGAGTATAACAAAGCTCTTGTTACACCACTTTTTAAATATTGTTTCTTAGTCATTTTACCACTACCCCCCCCCCCCCCCCTCCTTGCAACTGCCTACAGTTGAGAAAAGTGAACAGTATGTAAAATAAAACTAGAACAGTCAACAAACAATTTTTAACAGAAAATTAATACAATTAATTCATCTCACTGATCATCCATGGCACAGACCTAACAAAACAGTTTCACATATTCAGACACAAAAGAAGGTTGACAAAAAATTATAAAAAATAATTTCAGTTGATAAAACTATCTGACATGAAATTTTGTTGATTTGTT
Source organism: Peronia verruculata (assembly GCA_038406235.1). Lineage (NCBI taxonomy): Eukaryota > Metazoa > Mollusca > Gastropoda > Systellommatophora > Onchidiidae > Peronia > Peronia verruculata. The sequence goes on from JBCAUA010834716.1 coordinate 9,226, forward strand.
CAGATGTAAATTAGTTCCAAACACTTCGATAAAGTTAATTCATCATCATATATGATCTGTCTTTAGGGAAATTGTTATACTTTAATCTTGCTGCAAAAAGTTAATCTTTGATGTTAAGCATGTTATAGTAGATGAAAAGCTGTTGTTAATAAATTGTAAGATTTCTGTACCGATAAACCCTTAAAGTGCATTTGGTTTTGATTAGGTTAGCATCATCAAGCCACTATCTGTTTTCATTTCTTCACAAGAAACATACAAATTAATATCCAAAGAATCTGAATTATTTCAATATTGATAATATCTAATAGTATGACAAACTCAAAATACACCAATTTGTTAATGGTTAAAAACATAAAAGTGAAATAATAATTTATGCACGTGTGACAATCTACAATTATGTGCACCAATTTGTATTATCTGTGCTAAGAATGAAAGAAAAGAAAGCTTATGTTATCATTAGACTGTCAACAGAATTATTAAAAGAATGATTAAAGAAAAAGTTATTAAGACCAAGACTAATGCTTTAATTAAATCTTCTTGCTTTACAGGCTCTATCATGTCAAATAGCTCTTGTAACATTTGTCAAGAATTTTCTTCCCAGAATTTATCAGTTTGAATTCTATTTCAAATCTGATGTTCTCTCTTTGTGTTGAGCTATCATCTCTCATATAAACTGTGAGAAAAAGTTTTTATTTTAAATTGTTTAGCAAAGAGTTTTGCAAGCAAGACAGTCACTTGATCAATTTTTTTTTGTTATTTTGATCAAAGTTCATTTTGCAGATGATTTTGAGCGGGCACTTACCACAGTTGAATTCATCCTCTCCTTCTGCACAGTCTGAACGGCTATCACAAAGTACATTGTTTGAAATACATGTGCCATCATAGCATCTGAATTCACCAGCTCCACACTCAGGTTCAACTGCATGTACAAAAGGCCAAAAAACACATAAGCAAAATTACAGGCATATACTGTTTCATATATACCTTAGGAGCTCAGTATACAGTGGTTTCCACCTAAGAACCTGATCCCTGGGTGACAAAAAAAGTGGACTCTTTGGCAGACGGATAGCCTACTTAGGTGACCTGGAAAATTATGCAACTTGTCTGACCACAGATTGTTTTCACACCTAGGATTAATTGATCGTTACCATTAGTTAAAGATTTATCTATGTGAGTATGTACAGCTTTATTCCTGTATGTATTGTAATTAGATCTAAAAATACCTGATCTTTCTTAGAATATATTTTCATTATCAATGCCCAGCATATAAACATCAAGTGAGTTTTCACATAATGGTACCATTGTTGAATAAAACATGATATTGCTATGTTGTCCTACAGATATTCGAACAAGTGACTCAAGTGTTTGCAGTTGTCCAGACCAACAGAGGTAGCAAAACAACTGAGCAGTGAGTAGGTTTACTTACTCCTCCTCATCCACACAGTCAATCACAAGTGCTGTCCCACATGTTGTCAAACAAAGAAATGCTTGAGGGTTCATTCACAATGAGGCCTGAATATGCATATCATACATCAACCATCACTCCCCCTCCTTGTATACCACTTCCCTCCACCTCGTCAACATTACACTGCACATCTAGCGTTGTGCATTTCTCTCAAGCTGACAATATGATGTCAAAATACACCAGAAATATTCATGTGCCTTGGCAGGACACCGGGCTCTTAGGTGGATTTTTTCTGTTTGGAGACAGGTTCTTATGGGAGTAAATTATGGAGAAAAAATTCCACTTCACAGCAGAGGCGGGTTCTTAGGTGAGCCGGGCTCTTAGGCAGTGAGCTCTTAGGTGGAGACCACTGTAACTACAATAGTCAACTACCACAAATCACTTATAAACAATTCTGCTTATAATCAGTTATTCAAATCCATTCTCTCAAGTAAACAATGTGAAAATAAATTTTTCTTTCTTTTGTTGTTTTCATGCATTTTTGTTGTTGTTGGTGGTGTTGTTGTTGGTGGTCACAATAATGGTCCATGATTCTGTCATATCACAAACAGCATGCAGTTGTCATGATGAAAAAAATGAAAATTTGAGTTATTTAAATATGACATCCGATATAGTCAGAGACATGAGAAAGACACATGGCCCTTGGTGAAATCATTCAAACTTCTCTATCAGTTCATAATTTGTTTGTTGTTTTTTTTTTTTTTTGCCTGCCTGTTCAGCTCTAAAACTGTCAATATAATCTATTGAAGTGCATTTTAATGACGCTGTTTCTTCATGTTCAGCAAATGGCAGTTTAAACCAGATGGCAGTGCAAAAAAAGTATTTGGTCACTTCTATGTTCTATGTAGTTTGGGAAGTAATGGGTCAGTTGTGTCCTTTTTGATTTACCTACGCAGTGCCGTTTAAAAAGCAATTTAAAAAGGAAATTTATCACATTTAACCTTTTTATCCAACATGACAATCACAAAAAAGAACAAAATTATTTCAACATGAGAACATTTTCTTTCTCCATGAATTTTTCCAAATTTTTCATGATACAACTATTAACTATGATGCAATATGTGACAAGGGGCAAGTTTTTCTCTTTTCATAAAGTTCTATTCACCAACTTTGTGTCTTGTAAACAGGAAAATGTAAGTAAGTGGAAGATGGTCTCCTAAGTTTCTAAACTGATTGACTTGTAGAGTTAATGTTGCACATTACTCACCAGATGGACAGTCCCTTTCATCGCTAGCATCAGCACAATCATTCTGGTTATTACATACTGCACGGCGAGGAATACATTCCCCTGAGCCACAGCTGAACATGTCTTGACTGCAACCAGCTGTGGAAAAAAAAATGTTTTAAAAATTTCATACTCAGACTAAATTATCAAGCTCATTCCACAGTGCACTGAGTTCAGGATATTCATGTTGTGATGTTTTCTTTGCTATCTGATTCTTAGTTTAATTTCCCACTGGATAAGATATAAGTTTAGGTATTTCACTCTAAGGAAAAACACATTATTACATATAAATGCTGAGACAATTCTACTTTCTTAGGACTGAAAGACTGCATTTAGGCCTACTATAATTTCTAAAAATGTGTCCTGAAATCAAAGGAACTTGTTCAGATAATAATTTTTTCCTGTTATCTTGAAACCCAAGGGGTTAAGTTTCAGTACAGTACCACTTAAATCCAACCATGACCAAAATAACAGGAAAAGTAACCTAGATAGCACTAGATCTAAAAAGTTCAAATTCATGACAGTGCATAGGCAAATTCACAATGAATAAGACAAAAATTTTAATATGGTTTCTTTGAGAAGGAAAAAAGGTGTTTAATTCAAATGTAAGATTACCCACATAAAAAACAACTTTTATGAAAGTAACACACGTTAGTTCTCCTTTGGGCGCAGACATTAAGAGAACAATATTCCTCTAACAAAATGGAGTTCTTAAATGTAAAAAGAAAATCACTCTAAACAGCAGTAGATCAAGCAAAAGCACTAAAATTGCATGATCACCTAATGATGCATTTTAATCACTTTCAGAGCTATTGAAAACAACTAATCTAATGATAACTGAACTATAAAAGCAGGAACTAGATCTACAAGCTGTAAAGAAAGAAGTCAAAGTTTCCTGGCATTGTAACATTTGAATGTCACTGAGACATAATAATAGTGTACCCTTCTTCAAGACCAGCTGCTCTGATCTATTAGCTATTCTGGTTTGTCTCAAAATTTTATTTCTTAAACCAATTTTCCTCTTGATGTCTTGCACTACTACCGATAAGTCCACACTGTTTTAATTAATTTATCACAGAAATGTAATACTGAGACCCTATATCACTATGTCTGATGTTACTCAGCTTGTTGCTTCTGAAATTGCACTTCAAGATGAGCCACAATTCCATTTTAACGTTGAATTCATATTTACAGGAGACACAAATCAATACTGCACAGCAACTGCACCTGAGGATAAGTTCTGTTCTTCTAGAATTAAACCACTAAATTGGACATAAACGGCTACCCTTACAACATAAAAAGGTAGATATGCACATCACAGAGATACCCAATGTTTTCACACATTTTCAAGCAAATATCACTAGGGGAGCCAAAGATACTTTTAATTTAGCCTAAATAAGATTGTTTAAGGGTCCTTTGTTTCTCTCATTATTTTCTCTTTTTTTTTTTTTTTTTGCCTTGCTCCATTTTGCCTCCCTGTCTTTCTTTCTTTCTTTTTCTCACCCTATGCTTTTGTTCATACAAAGTGTGTAAAGAAAAAGCTATCGATAAAAAACATGGCCCATTTTGTCTTTGAAAGAATTGAAATCACTTTAATAAAGTATGTCATTTGCTTCTCTTTATATATTAAAAAAAAAAAAAAAACATTCCATATCATAGGTTTACATTTTACCCTATGTATTTTTAACTACATTGTACATCCAAAAACAAGAACATTTTAGCTTAACAAAAATTACCATACATAATCTGTCATATTGTGTAGTTCTAAGTTTCATAAAAACATTTAGTTTCACAGAAATCATGATAACAATATACAAATGAAAACTTAACAACGTTGCTTTCCAGCTTCACTCTATGCTGTTGAGGATTTACTCCTGATTGCTTCAAGTCAAACTAAAAGCCGGAAAAAAACAAAAAAGCTCATGCTCATTTAAGACTAGATATCTAGAGATTCCCAAAGGGTCGGTCTTCATGACAAGGAAAGCATTACACTTCAATTTAGCCATCATGCCCCAGATCTCTTTTGTCAGACTTTTCTTTGATTAGTATTGAAAGAATGAAGTGATTTGTCAGGCAATACACTAGATAATGCTGGGGACTGAAACATGCTTCAATCATTATTCAAATTATTCTGATTTGTGACTAATGTTTCTATTGTTATTTTGTCCGACTCAAACTTTATAACAAAGACAGAAAAAAGAAACGAATACAAAAGGGATGAGTGAACAATCACGTTTACTCAAATTTGAAGCAACATGCCTGTTAGTTAGACACAGAAGAGATGTCAACAATCAAATATTATTAACACTGATTTTATTGAAATGCCTTTTTTTATCATCTTCAAATTTACCTCTCTCCTGACTAACAGTATTCCACAATTGCACTGTGTGACTTTTATTTTATTCAAATTGAACATACCATATCTTTTCATAACCCTGTCCTGAATAAACTGTAGATAATGATACTGCAGTGGGTATCACATGTGTATCTGACAATCTGATCCAAAGATGAGAATCACAATCTGTAATTTCTATTGCCAAGCAAAAGGTAAATATGCGATTAGGATCCATACAATAAGAGGAATAAACAAAATATGAATTCATCATTCCATAATTTAGATAACATATCATCATGTAAAATAATTGCTGCAGAAAACTACCACAATAATAGTGACATATGATGCACTACTAAGCAAGAACATTACTATGAGCTCATCTGGCAATGCTGATCTTAGTTTCAAGATTTCTTAAATCCTCAACACAGTAAGGCATCTGCAATTTTCTGATGGCTAATGAACAAAAATCCAGCATTCTAAACAAATGCATTTGTCGTCTGATGAACAGTTACTTACTGCAGCCCTCTTCATCTGACTGATCTTCACAATCATAGGCACCATTACATCTCAAATTCCGATTGATGCAAGTTCCATCTCGACAACGAAATCTTCCTTCTAGACAGGGTTCTGGAGTTGCTGTATGAAGAGATTTGTGATCATGCAAATATCATGCAATGATGGGAAACAGCTGGTTAAAAAAGTGTAGAGAGTAGAGACACAGATCTGTGTAATTATACATATAAGCCAGCAGCAGAGTGGCAAAAATAGTGAAGAACTGGTTGACTACAGCAAGTTTCAATAAGCATAAAACGTCTTTCTTATTATGCCTTCACTGCAAGGAATGTATTTCCTTGTGAGAAAATTTTGTGATTAACTCAAGCGACTGGATTGACAACTATTCACTAATATTCTTGCAAAAGATGAAAGTGGAATATATCATCAGTACTTGATAAATCAATGCACAAGTTGACCACTAAGAATCAGTCAGCGTCTATTTCCTCTGTGTCAAGGCATTACTTTGCTTCTATGCACCCAATCTATAATCACTTGAATGTCAGAACTAATAAAAAGCATTACACAAATTCCGTTCTGCTATCATCAATTCGTTCATCAAGTTGTAGCAAATACTCTTGATTCCTGATACAATTCATGACGATTAAATACACATGAAAGCGTGTGTCAATGTATGCTCCATGTGGTTTATGTCTTATCAACTGTGAAAAGAATTGTCTCTTGAAGGTTTGGAATATTCTTCTTATTTTATCTTACATTATCTCACATTATCCACCAAAATATCTGGTAAACTGAAGAATCAAACATTCACTGCTAGTTGGCTCATGTTATCATCTATCTTCAGAAAGCCTGAATCCATTCTTTGCAATGAATGTTGTGAAGTAAGTAGTCTCTAAAAATAATAGCCTTTTCAAATCAGCTTAGCCTGACATTAATTCATATGGTGCTACTACAGAGTGTAGATGATGGATTTTTTTGTTTTCAAGATTCAAAAATTTGATGAAAGGATTCAGAAAAGTGATGCTGACAATGGGCATGGCAAAGCTCACTGAACTGTGCTTTGATTTTTCATTCTTGAAATAACAGAAAGAAGCAACTTTGTTTATTTATCTACTTATGGTGTGATGCCAATGTCTGTTCAATTATCAGATAATGAATCACCCTTCACAATGATGGCAAGACAAAGACCTTGACATTCATCATGTTTCTCTTGGGTGGTGAAATTCAGATATCAACAATTAGCAAGATACTCATTTTCATATCATTTTCATATCATGTTGATCATTTTCATATGCTGAATCTGAAATTTGCCAAAAGTTCTAGACTTAGATATCTTCAATGCCTGGCTTATATGTACTTGTGCTGAAATAGGTGATTAAAAGTGCAGAACTATAGTGGACTGAAATGCAATACAAGTTTTCTTTTTGTAATGGAATTTCAGTGAAAGGGGACCATAAAATGATACATGACTAAACAAGGATCTGACATTTGCTGATAAAATGCTGAGAATCAGTTTTGGTGCAAAATTGTTTCATGCCATAACTGAACCACATTGAGACAATGAAAGACAACCCCTAACTTGCCTTATTGTTTCAAAAGTAAAGACAACATTTGAAAAAAATCCTTACTTAGCAGCAGTGGAAGAGTAAGGTTCAATTACGGATGAAGAAAAATTCATGGCAAAACTGATTGTTACCAAAATGCCATCAAAGAATAGTAATACACATAGTCGTTGACTCACAACCATTTTTAGTTAAGTTGATTCGGTAGTAATGTGGTCTATGTTATTACCATATAAGAATATTACGCAGTGTAATGATACAGTAATCACCATAAAGTCATATTTTATCAACATTGTCTCAGTTGATTATTTTATTTTTGTTTTTTAGACATTGTTTGTGCCTTTCTTTATATTTTTATACCTTTAAGGTTTAAGTCAAACACTGTATACAACAGTACAGATCGTTGATTATGTGCCAAACATACAAAAATATAAAATACAGGTCTGAAAAAAACGAGTGATGCCTGCCGACGAGACGGTCATAAAATCCATCAGTCGTCAGTCATATACGTCGTAAGTCAACAACTGCCTGCATAAGTTTAGTTTTCAAAAGCAAAATGGGATAACACAAAGAAGAGATGAGAAGAAAAACATTAAAATTGTCTTCATTTCACTCCAAAAAAAAAAGGTATATTAAGATGGAAACTTATAGTTAAGGTTACCATTTGAAAGCACATCAATCATTATGTTTATCATGTTAATCACACTAAGGTAAGATATTATTACTCTCTTTTCATATAAAGTCTCATTTTTCTTCACTTAATTTCAATCCTCAAAGTTTCATCCCCTGCTGAATATTCTTTGTACTTATTGTTTCATTTGAACCTATGTCCAAAGGACTCAGAGACAAAGCTTATGAAATCTGCTTTTTCCTCTCAGGCCTCTAACTTCTCAGAGAGCCAGGTAAGAAGCATGTGTAACATCTAGAGAGGTTTAACACTGAGACCTAGAAACAAGCTCAGATCTAATACCCTGAGAGAGTAGTACACGAAATGAAAAACTGTCTGAGTTATCCATGGTGCTGTGTTTTATGAGGGTTTTTAACAAGTTTCTTTTCAAGCTATCACCAGACTATACAGACAAATCAAATTCAACCTTCCACCCATCCTCCCCTCTCCTCCTCCTCCCACACCCTTTCCTCACCTTTCCTTTCTTTAACTCAAAACAAAACGGAACATTATTACTCTTTCTTTTGATGATATTTAAATAAAAATTCAGACTGAACAACTATGGATGACAGTTCCAAAGAAGAAGTATCTTCAGTAATCAGATGGAAGAATGTGCATATCAACATAGACAAGTGACTGCATGTAAGAAGAAATGGTTAGTACCATACTCACAAAATTTTAATGCCTCATATCTTTTCTTTGTATTTTTTGAAAAAATTTCTTTCTTTGAAAAATCAATTGTGAGGTTAACATGTTGTTTACTGCATGACACACAATAAGCTGACAGCATCTGTAGCAGTGTGAGTAGCAAAGACCTTACTTGAATCAAGGCATATGATTTGACTGAATTTCTTATAAGCTAGACCCAGATTGAATAATGACCAGTATATGTTAAGAGTGTTTTTAAAGGGATACTTACGACAGTTGGCCTCATCAGCACCATTAGGACAATCTGCTTGGTTATCACACCTATATGTTGCACGAATACAGTAACCATCGCCACATGCAAACTCATCAGCGTTGCATGTATATACAAGACCTGGATCTATTTGAAGAATTGAAATCTCATCAGTGCTATTTCTGCATGATGAATATTCTTACATTTTATTATAATTTTATGGTTTACTGCAAGCAATCTACATGAAAAGCAATCTCACAGGTTTTTTTTTTTTTTTTCAATAACATGTGGTTGCATATCTGTTTTCTCCAAGCCTTGCACAATGCTATGCAGTGTTCAATAGGCAGTGAAAGTATTCACTACAAACCCACACAACATTCTCTGTTGCATTGGAAATAAAATGATATTTTAAACATTATTTATTCTGCGATTCATGATGATTAAGGACTTTTGCATTGCTTGCTATTTTATGTAAAAAATAATTATTAGTTTGAAACTGGCAAACACTCATGGAGTTTCTACAAACAATATGCCTTGGAAAAAAGTCGTCCAAAATATTGGTGACACATAAAATGACTCTGTACCTTTAAAAATATTTCATCTAAAATGATTAGATAAAATATTTCATCTAAATTGATTAGATATGTTAACTCTTTTCATTTTCCTACATAATATGTGAAATCCAACTTTTGCATCCCTTCACATCCATATTCTCATAGCAATATTTTGGTTTTGTTTCGTTTTGTTTGTTTTTGTTTTACAACAGTTTCCTGCTGGAAATGAGAGCCAAGAGGCTAAAAAGAAGAAATTGGCATATTTGATGTTTGATCTTTTTTTTTTTTTTCTTTCTTTTTTTAGTTTCTGAGTTGATAGTTGATAATCTCTTTCTTTTATTTCAAGATATTCCAAAAATTGATGCTGTTGGATAAGGCATACACTGAGAAAGAAGAAAACAGCAGCATAAAACAAACCCTAAGATGAAATCTTCAATGACAGATGTTTATAGATAAGCTTATGACCTCTTGGAAGAGATGTTTTGGACATATGAGACGCAACACAATGAAATCAGGCACACGTCAAACTGAGGCAACCAGAGAGATCACGTGTTTTCCAACAGTGAACAGATTTTTAATGTAATTTTTTTTCTTCACAAAACCCTTCAATATCAATCTAACAATGCATTTCAGAGTTAAATTTGCTGAAATAGATTGAGTAAAGAGCCCAGAATTGCAGTTTAGGGGCATGAGCTAACAAAGATTAATAAGGATTTATAAAAGTGATCAATCATTGTCTCATTAACTTCAATTGCAGCAACAAGTCACCCCCATTGCCTTTAATCGCCAATAGCTCAGCCTCTGCTTAAGCTAGAACAAAAATTTCTTCACACACAGAAAGGGAAATGACTAAGCTTAACATTGGTACCAATAACTCCATATGCTCAAAATTTGACAAGAGCCTGATTTCATCATGTTGCATCTCATATGTGTGGGGGGAAGCAGATAATCATGGAATAAAGTGATACATCTATCACAAATTGAGATTTAGCAGAGATTTTTTATCCAAAGGGTACATCCTGGAAAAAAAAAAAATTATAATGATCAAGAAGAGCCAAGTGGGCTTAAGAATTTGGTGTCTCCCATATTATCAGCCATTTCAAAGTATAAATTCTCCCTTTTCATTATATGTTTATTTTATTGTACAATTGTGTTAGCTACTGGTTGACGATCTATGTGTTGAAATTCATGTCTTTATTTAAAATGATCATGATGATGGTGATGATGGTATATTACCAGTGGAACCCTCAACGCTTGAGTAATCCATAACAGCTCTGAGAGAGAAGGTCGAATCCGTGGTTGAGGAGACAACAGAATTCAGATCAAATGGTTCACCTTCCCTCACCATGTCATTGTAAAACTGAAATAATAATAGATGGACAAAAGAAAACAATTACACACATGCATGTGTGTGTATACACATGTGCATATCTGTGTGCATATGTGCATAGATGATACTGCATTATATGCTGAAAGAGTTAAAATATGGTTAAGAACACTCATAATACCTTTGCACATTTTTATACATGTAGATCATATTTGATCTGGTCTTAAAGGTAAAAGAATACTCCTTATGTTCAACTGTGTGCATCTGTGATTAGTGTTTTTCTTAAGGGAACAACAAGCTTTCAACAACAATGGAGCACGGAAACTTGAATTTCTAGGGGATCGGAAAATGTGTCAGAGATTGATGTAATTTGAGACTTTTCAGATGGTCTTTTCACAAAAAAACTAGAAGGACTGCTAAGGGGACATAACCACGTGACTAATGTGCTCCAATCTTATCCATATCCTAGTATTTAGTGCCCCTCAGTTTGTCTCCATTATATTTTGGCTGAGCAGGCATCATGTGATCTGAGCAGTGGTTATTCCTTGCAATATAGATATTGTGTGTGGCCTAGTCCACCACCCCCTCAATTACCACACCATCCCCTCCCAGTGATTCATGTTAATGAGACCAAAATTTATACCTACAATATAAACTGCCCACTCCCATCAGTCCCACATGCCTTTCCTTTATCATCAACACTCCAGGACAATAAAGGTCAAACGAGAAAAAAGCCTTATCATTTATTCTGCCAGTTTGAGATCTGGTAGTTGATAATGAAATCGTTCAAGAAATCTATGTTGAGAGTTTGAGAGATCCATGTTAATTATACAAAGACAACACAGGAAGTAAAACGGGGCCAATAATGGCATTCAAAATTTCTGTGAATTCGAGATTTCTGTGTTTGAGTTTTGTGTGCTCGACTGTACTTTTTTTCTCTTGTCCCTGACAGTCAGATCAGAGAAGCTTTGTTCATGCTCAGGTGAAATGATTTCGTAGAAATATCCTTATGCTAGAGCCTCTCTGATTGATCCATACACAATCTCTATGTTGTCATGTGGGAGAGTTTGTCATGAAAATGATCCACAGAGTTGCTTTACTATGATAAAATGTTGAAGCATTATTATATACATTGCACCTACCTCAGCAAGGTATGTCTGGTACAGCTCATCAGCTGGAAGAAGGTCATCAGCCAAGGTAGTCTGTGCAATGACATTGTTCAGAACCTCTCGGGGGTAAAAGATACCAATAAAATCTCCAGCTAGGACAGGAATGGGGAGATCAAGATTGACTGTTCTCACACCAACAGGAGCTGATGGGAGTGCCGTTTTTGCAACCAGAATAAATTCACTCTCGCTCTGTCTCCAGACACCAACGTAGGCAGTGCCTAAGAAAATAGTCAAATAATATCATAAAAGAAAATTAGTGGTTGGTTACATCTACATTTTATGTTTACATCATCCTTAGTCTTGTCAACACCAGACTGCCACTGAAGATCTCTAAAGAGTCCTGCCATCTTTCAGGATTTACAGCTAATTGCTGTCAGTCTAAAATTAATTCAAATGTTTTGTTCTATGAAAATAAAAGAGTTTGTCTTTCCATTATTCTTCTAATACTGTCAAAAGTGACTATATACAAAAGAAAACTATCCATGGAAAGAGAAATCAGAGGGTGGAAGTTGAATGTGATGACGATGGTCTGATATGGCTGCCTATAAATTGTAGATACTGAAAGAACATTCTTCCCTGAATGAGAAAATAATTTTTAAAAATGTTTTAAAATTTTTAAAAATGTTTTTTAATGTTTTGCTGATTTTTCTCCTGAATTTAGCCACTGCTGAGAGGTCAAACCTTGCACATGCATTTGCAACATCTCTAGCCCTGAAATGTGTTCACTGCAAGAAAGTGTTTGCATTAAGGTTTTCTGGGATATCAACAACACTGTTTGGTGGAACACTGACACAAGTCTCATTTTGAATGACTGAAAGAGAATTAAAAAATAAATAATGTAAAGAAAAATTTGATACCTAAACAGAAATTCAAAGGGACAAAAATTAATTTACGCTCATTTATAAACTGTTTGCACTTCACTACAGAGACTAATATCCTCAGTAAAAATTTGAGAATTACTTTAGTAGCATTAAGGAAGATATGGAAGAGGTTCTGGAGTGTTACAAATCTGGTCATTCCTTACATTGATGTGATATGAATTTGGTCACTAATTAGATGGATGTGATGTGCATTTGACCCAAATAGACCGAAGTAATGTAAAAATTATTATTGAGGATCTTGAATAAGCCTATAGTATTCCTATTAAGACAAGTGTGATATGGATTTAATCATTGATTAAACTGAATAATATTAATATAGCACAATGCCGCCAACTTGGTAGTATTCCTTATTGCTCTTTAGGCAATATAGATTTGGTCACTATGGCCCCTTTTGTATTGTGGTGATTAAATCTGTTAATAGTTTTCTGCATCGGTGAGATAATGGCAGTTACTTAGATTGGCTTTCCTATCCTGACTGTCTCAGGGATTAAACTGAAGTAGTATAGCATAATACTGACCATCTGATCCAAGTATTCCATTTTAGAGTGGCACAATATGGATTTGATCAGTATTAACATTATTTTGTCCTTTGTTACCCTGTATTGAGTTTGCTGGATGGATTTGATCACTGCAATTTCATCATTACACTATCGTGTTATGAATTGGGCCACTAACTAAACTGGTACAATATGAATTTCATTACCATTTAGACTAATATAACATCGATTTAACACTGATTAAACTGAAGCAATACAGACTTTATACTGACCATCTTCGATCAGCCTGTAGTATTCCCAGGCAGTCACACTGCCATCACAGGGGAACATGTTGTTAACCAGTAGCCTGGCCCAATTGTTACCAGTTGTAGGCAGAGCATCAGGTTCGCGGCCCACATATTTAGAGCACTCAGCACCTGCAAAGAGAAAGAAAAAGCAGTAATGAGATATTCTTATTTGAAAATATATCAGTACCAGATCCCTGCAGCAGTGGTTTTAACCCCAGAAATGTTTAAGACCTAGACTCTTTCATTACGCTCTACATGCCTTTAACACTTGAATTTATTTTCTGAGCAAAGAACTGTTAAGTAAGACTTATTTGCTCTGCAGTATAATCGACAAGCCTGAACTCTCATTTCTTGATCTATTAACTGTCGTCATAGGAACTCTGATACATCAACAATTTTTACTGGCACTTGTGGGATTAAACATAAATGCTGGATTCGACTGGGTTTTTATGTCAAGGCACTTAGGTACTAACACTACTTGCAATGACCAGGGAAAAAAAAATGGGTGATTTGATATTCGTTTCTAAAAACCTATAAGCACCTTGAAACAGTGGTTTAAACATGGATTTTGGGTTGGGTTGAATTTGTTTTCTTGTCTAATGCAAAAACAATAGATTGTAAAAAGCTTACAGCCTTTGCTGCAAGTGGAAAGGTGCTGTATAAATGCTGTCCTTCATTATTATTATTATTATTATCATTATTATTACAATTTTTATTATAATTATTAATAATAATATTATTATTATTGGTATTAATATTATTATTATTATTATTATTATTATTGGTATTATTATTATTATTATTACTGCTGTAACAATGTCTGGTAGATAAGAGTGAACAGTTGGTTTACATACCTTCCAAGGCCTCAAACTGAAATCCCTCCTGAGAAACCTGAAGACCTCCAATGACTCCTGCTTCAATAGCATCTCTCAAAATTTGTTCCAGCTCCTCCTCGTTCAGAGGCCCCTGATATCCAAGGTCAAAGGTTACTACCAGTGATCCCCGGCTGTTGAAAAAAAGCAAAGTATAATGCATTTGTATTTACTGTCTATTATTATTATTGCTGTTCTACTCAGGATGTAGCAAGGTAAACAGGCACATCTTAGGTATTGCTCTTCATTCAAATAAGATGGTGTGAAATAATATGTATGTAAAACAAAAACATACAAGAAGATTCATACAAAGATAGTGTTATCCCACGTTACATAACATAATTTTATAAGCAAAAATGTATGTTCAAATGAACTGAATTTTGCTCTACAAAATGGTTGATCTTGCTCCATGTATCAATACTGGCAGAGAGCTCGTTGCTGTAGTTATTGTTGTTGCCTTTTCTTGCTGGATCTTCTTTACTGTTAGAAATTGTTTCTTCATCATCGCCAGTGTTTTTGCTTAGGTTTGTTGTTGTTGTTGTTGATTTTGTTTGTTTGTTTTGTTTTGTTTCGTTTAGTTTTGTTTTTTTAGTTGGTTTTTTTTTCTTTGTTTTGTTGTTGCTTACATGTAAGCCATTTTGTAAGCACAATTGTTGCTTTGAAACAAAATATCCACGATCTAAACTATCAGTTAGACTTCTTTTTCCATAAACTAGCCCCCTCCCTCCCCCTCTCCCATTCCACTCCCTTCTCCTCCCCTCCCCCCCCCCCCTCCCTTTTTTTCTGTGAAATGACAACATATTTTGTCAGTCCTCCAGATTTTGTTTTTTAAACACCACAGACGAAATAATCTGCGGCATACTTGGGTTGCCTCGCTGTGTCGCCCCTGAAATGTAAATTGCTCCCCATCCCCCCCCACCCCCCGACCGCCGCTTGCCCTCCTCTATCAAAGACAAGACTGCAAATCATGTTTGAACTAACTCTTTGAGTGTCTTCAGGAGCTGCCTGCGTACCAGTGTTTCCATGAATACAGTTATGTTTTCTTTCATTAATTTCTTCTTTTATTCTTCTGTTTTTGTCCTTAATCAGCCGTCGTAGGTCGGTACACATGGCAGCCAACGGGAATGCACCATCTGGGGGCAGGAAAGACAGGAGGCCATGGTGCCATAGTGCGTCTTTCCCACCCAGAATCCAGATTTTCTAATTTTTCCGTTCGCCTCAAAGCCCGAATAGCTCATGTTATAGACCCACTGTGCCATATGACATGGTTGTACCGTTCCCAAATGTCCAAACCAAAAGATGTGTTGAAGGAAAACTATTTAAGGCTAAAAGCAATGTAGGACAAGTCCTTTTTCATTATACTGAGTGTTTTCAAAAAGGAGTGAATCAAAAGCAATATACAAGATGAGACAAAGATAAGATGGGATGAGATGGGATAAAATGAAGCTGCATTTGTCTTCAAAACGAGATTTCTTTCACAGCCGATGAGACATAGCAAATTCCTACTCACTAGCATACAAACTTACATAATATCAAAACAACGCAGACTTAAGAAAAAGTCTTTCTGACAAGACCTGAAATTTGGCATTCGTAGGGTTAAGGTGTAATCTAGTTTAACACAAGTCAGTCTCATCTAAAGAAAGCAAATTTACTCTGTGACAACATAAAGGAGAAAGACTTCTATGCAAAGCCAATGTTGGTCGACGTTATCACTATTTTAGTGACTGTAAACTAACGCAACCAAATGATGTCATTTTTTGTACACGGTATCAAGGACATCTACATTTAAGCCATAATGGACCATAGTACACACTGTCCCAATCCTTCCTTTCTACTCGCCAGCCTGGAAAAAAAATTGACTGTGCACCAAAATTTCTCAAGGGGATACAATAATGTAGATGAGGTTTGCCTTCTCTTTTCTTCTCTAGTTCTTCTTTTTCTGCTTCATAAGTATAATCACCGTTGTCGTCAACGGCATTACCATCATAATAGTATTCCTCTCCTTATTATATATAACTATTATTACATTACTATAATCAGTCTCATTATCATTGCCGTTGTCATCATTCTCTTCTTCTTCTGTATCTTTTGTCTGTCTTTCAATACTGACTTCTTCTTTTTCTTCTTCTCCTTCTTTCTTGGTCTACACTTCAATATTGACATCTAGCGACTGCAGGCCAAGACTGAAGTATCCCAGGCCCTTTTGAGAGATTTCCTCTAAGCAAATCATTGTTCACTGGCCGCACATTTCAGTGAATGCATCCTGTGCATCATCTACCTCTTTACAAGGGTCTTCCAAAGCTTCTGGCTTATAATCAGTCATAACAATATCGAGGTCATGTTCCAGCCTTCACTGTTTGGAGCTTCCTATGCTCGACCATCATAGACGTCATCAAACACAGAGATCAAATCTATGGACACGTTCTGCCACTTGGGTAGCCTTGTGAGCAACAACGGATCTCTGGACACAGAAGGAGCGCTGCGCATCTCCAAGACCAAATGTGCCTACCGCACTCTCAAAGAGTCTGTAGCGAGACCGTGGCATCAAACTATGCAACTGATCTTTAAAAACCGATGGCAAGACAGAGTACCCTGTCAAGAGATCCCCCGAAACAGTGACATAACCAGCAAATGAGACTAGAGGCATCAAAAGCCAGCTTCCACTGACAGAACATGTCATCCGTACGGAGGGCAGTAGGAGTCAAAAGATGCTATTCCACGACCGAATGAAGAGAGGTCAGCATGACTTAGAAAGACCTCTCTAGAAATATTATTTGAAGGCCAATCTCAGATGCTGCAACACTGGTGTGACATCCCGGGAAGATGTTGCCCTTGGCAAACATTGTGGAAGCAACAGTGTACTCTGGGCACACAGATATTCGAAAACAATAAGGCAGCCGCCTTCCAGGAAATAAGGAATCCAAGATAACATGGCTTGTTGCTGCAGGATTCATCCCGCCAGTAGACGACTTTTGCTCCTCAGGTACTGGCCTTCACTTACACGTGACAACCCGTATATCGCTGGTGGAGTGATGAAACCTCGTAACCCACAAATTTTTCGAAAAACGTTTTTTTGGCTTAATGTCTTCTCCAGGGTCTTCTTCACATTGTGTTAAAAGCAGAAGGTAAAATTAGTAAGGGAAATTATTAAAATACTTAATAAAAAAACCTCGTATGTTTGACACCCTGATATCTTGGCGTGATGAAACCTCGCAACCCTCACCTGGTGTGCTGATCTGCTGTTGCGTGGTTTCATCACTCCCAGTCTGAGAGAGCGGGATGCTTATACGAGGTTTTAAATAAGCCTTCTTATGTGACCGGCTAACTGAAAACGCATATCATCGACATTGTTTGATGTGTTTTACATTATAATCGGAAAAAGAATGAATCTTATTTATTTATTGATTTATTCCGTCATTCATTTACGCACATTCTTCCATCCATCTATTTGTTCGTTAATTTATTCCTTCATTGATTTTTCTTTCAGTTAGGCAGTCCAAATATATTTAAAAGTGAAGAAATGAGTTATGCAAAGCTACAAGCTATGTACCCACTGAACACAGACATAGTTACCAATATCTGTGTGAAGGCGACAGTCACACCTTCAAAATGGCAGGTGACAATGACTATTTGATCATCAACGGAGAGGAGCCGATAAACACTCCTTACTGAGTTTAGGTGACAGACACACTGTCCAGACAAGAGTGACAATGACCATATTGGTCACCAAAATAGGTGACTGAAGTCTATATCCCGAGCATCTAGATGTGCCGTGGGCGCTGTCCTCACCTGATAGGTGTGAAGCGCGACATTTTGATTGCTTAGCCAGACATGATCAAAGGTAGCGGTGGACGTCATGGTGACAATGTTTAATTTTCGCACCCAGCAGCGAAAGGGGGCGGATAGGGGAGGGGGGGGGTGCCACAGTGGCTCTGTGGTTTGGCGTCTGCTTCAATGTGAAAACAACTCACGGCGATGAGGCCGGGATCCACTCGCTGGTCCTCCACTGAGGGATGGAAGGACACGAAGATCGATACCTGCATTTTTTATTAGCGATTTAATGGTCCCCTAGCTTCCTGTGGTCGGGAAGCCCGACGTCTAGCCTTCTCATATAAGGGCTAATATATTTCGGAGATTCCCGTGCATTACAATAATACTGAGGTACACATAACACAATAGTGTTATGTTATTTTTTGACCACGGTTGTGGACAGCTGAGATAACCACCACTACAGGAGGTTGAAAAGCTTATAAAAACCATAACCATGATTCCCGTGCGTAGGTTACGCACGTTAAAGACCCTTGGCAGTTCATAATCGAGGAAGAATAGGCGGCGTGCTGTTGTCCGGGCAAAATTTCCTCATTACAAATTTCTGCCTACAAAAACCCCCTGCAAAAACAGGCAGCCACTTAAGGCCGAAATCATCCTAACTACTTTGGATTATAACGTATAAGAAAAACAGTTAACAAACTACCATCATTGATATCTTGGAAATCTGTTTAAGAACGTTGAACGATCAAGATTTCAGGTCTCTAGGAGAGTTTTATTACAAGAAGATCAAAACTAGACTTTTTTTTTTAACATTAACGATTACAGCTTGTTCAGCTTGTAAATTATCGCCAACAAAGGAATAATAGTGAATTCAGTGCAATTTAATGTACATGTGCATATAAATGTGTGTATGTATGTGTGTATGTGTGTGTGTGTCGTAGTTTTGTTTGTTGGTTTGCTGTTTGTATGAGTTTTACGCCGCTTGCATCTTTAAGTCATAAAAGTATCTCTATGTAAACATATTAAAAGGGCATGCGACAAATAAATTTTAGTAAGAATTCATTCATTTTTTGCATGAACGGTGGCCTGATAGGCCTATCCTTTCCAAGCACGCCCAAGTTTTCACCCCTATTCGAGAAGACTAGGTGCTGGATCTTACCTACTGTTCCCTAAGAGTAAGATAGCTAGCG
>JBCAUA010834728.1:0-13984 GCA_038406235.1 Peronia verruculata
GATAGATAGATAGATAGATAGATAGATAGATAGATAGATAGATAGATAGATAGATAGATAGACAGATAGATAGAAAAGAATCTCTTTGCCGGGGTGAATCATCTGTGGCTCATTAGTCCCAACTGAAGTGCAGGTGCAGATATTTTAGTCTCCAAGTTTACATACTCATTAAATAATCCCCCGGGGCATCAAATGGTTAAATCTGTATGTTGGTGTGTGAGAGACGCGAGGAGAGAGAGAGAGAGAGAGAGAGGTGAAAATGAGCAAGGAAGCGGGAAAAAATATTTCTGCAGCCGAAACTGTCTGACTCCAAAGATAAATAAGACGTTTTGTTGGCTTCTTTGAAATGGAGTTCGTGGTTAAAAAAAAAAAAAAAAATGAGGATTGCAGGATGGTATTGGTGCCAGGTGATCTAGTCCCTCCAGGTGAGAGGCGTTTATAAAAAATGGCTCTTTAAACCGAATGATGTAAGAACCCAGAACTTCAAGTGTGATCAGGAAAACATTAGGAGATATATTTAATTTCCGCCCCAGGTCATCAGCGTGGAAATCAAAATAAGCTAAATATTCTGTTGATGTCCACTTACTTCGAAATTTTGCCACTGGAAGACATAAATAGAATAGAAGACATAACAAGAATGTGATTTTATAAACTGCATTTCTATTTCTTGTTTGCCTTTCTCTCATTCTCCTTCGTCTTTCTCTCTATCGCTCCCAGACTAGTTTTCTCCTTTTTATTTTTGAAGGATCCAACGAAAAAAAAAGGGCGAAAGTAGAAGGCCAAAAACTAGTAAGAAAACGGATGGGAAGAAAGAAGGTGGCGGATATTCAAAGAGTAAAACAGTTTGGGAAATAAATAAAGAGCGGGTAAGAGGATTGGGAAAGAAAGAAAGATAGACAGAAAGAAAGAGAAAAGAAAAACAAACAAATAAACAACGTGACAAGTAAAATTAGAAGAAAAAAAAGCATCAAAGAGGAACTGAAAGAGAAAGAGAACAAGAAGAATAAAAAACATAAACATGCACAAAAAGTAGGAGAGTCAGACAGAAAACCACAGAGAGAGAGAGAGAGAGAGAGAGAAAGAGAATAAGAAAGAGAGAAAGAGAGAGAGAGATCAGACTGACCGAAGAAATAAAGATGCAGAGTGAATCAAAACTTATTTCATGACTATCCAATGTGCATGGTTAATGACTGAGATTAACTAAACACTCGGTTAGTTAAATATTGGTTATTGTGCACGATAATGTCAATCTCTCCATCTTTCTCATCGGTTCCTTACTTCGTCCTGTAGGTTAGCATGGTTATAGATAGGACAGGAAGAACGAGAAATCGAAAAATATATAAAAGAGAAGTCCGAAAGAGAGAGAGAGAGAGAGAGAGAAATACGGATGTACAGAAAGCATGAGAGGCAGACAATTTACAGCGAGAATTACAAAAGGAGACCAACAGAGGAAGAGACAAAGGGTGGAACGACCTTGTCGACGGAAGATGATCAAATGTATATGCTTCACAATCTGCTGGCTTTACATTGCCTATTGTGTCCTGTCTCTTTCTCTGTCTCTCTACCTTCCAACCTTCCCTCAGCCCTGTGATTACAGGTTAGGAGGGTGATAGCGGAAATAATTCCCTCACACATCAGCTTATCTCTCATGCGGAACTTTTCACTTCTTTACTAACCCTACAAACTTCCCTTGACTAGTGTTTGTTAACACAGTTTGTATGTCTGCTTTACTTCGGGGTCTTTGCGACATGTCAGTAACTTTACAAAGTTCACTTTGATAGAAGAGTTCGCTTATAGATTGTACTCAGTTTCAATAAATTTTGTCTTTCATTTTAATGGTTCCTGTTGAGCATTAACAGTTATACTTATTTTAGCAGAGAATAATATTATCTCTCTCTTTCTCTCTCTCTCTTTGTTTCTTTGTTCTATTTTTTTTTTTTTCGATTTCTGAGTATTTTTATGTAGTGTATTCAGTTGGTCAATTGCATCGTTTCCTGTTGTGTGTGTATGTGTTTGTGTGTGTATGTGTATCTGTGGTTGTTCTTTTCTTATTATTGCGGTTTTTGTCCATATTTGTGTTTTTGTTGCTGTTTTGGTTTGTGTGTGTTTGTGCGTGTGTGTGTTTTAATAATGTCTTTCATTGTAAGTTTTTTTTTTTTTCTGGAAGTTTAATTGTCAGAGTTGAGTCCTATCCATTTTCTTTTCTCAACACTGAAATGTTCGAGACATCTGCCATTTTGAAATTCAGTGTTTTCCCAAACCAGATGATACAGACTCCAAAGGAACAGGCCCTGTTTTCATTGCCAAACATTGACGTTGACTCACTGGTCTTTTCATGCCCCAAGAAACATAAACAATCGATGAAATAGACAGGACATCGGGTGGTCACAACAGGTAAGGGAAACAGCAAGAGGAGCGAGCATGCACATCCTGCATCGGACGCTGTGGCCAAACGAAAATCACCTTAGAATCAGCCAAGAAAACAAAACAAAACGAAAACACCAAAGGCCTTATCTCATAAACAAAGTCTGTGGTCCCTTGTTTATCGTCCTTTAAGCATGACAAAAGATGACAATAATGTATCCAGGAGATTGTTACTGGTGTGATAATGAATCACATTTACCACACTAAGTCTTGGTTATATAAGGCCAAACAGAAAGTGATAATTATGTCAAGGACATTGTGAACACCGGTAGTGCAGTTTTAGAGCGCAGATAGACTGATATAATTGAGGACGTTAAAGTAGAATGTAATAGTTTGACTCCAAAAGAATCACGCTGACCACATGCTGTTTCAGCAGCGCAAAGTTTGTTGGCAATGATCAGTCAAAAAACTGTGGCTTGACAGAAGAGTGGGAGTACTTGGTCAGTACAGTGGACAGTCCGATAGTATATAAGTGATGGAATGGTGTTTAAACCTCAAGATGCATGTCCAGGAGAGAAAATGTTAAAAAAAAAAAAAAAACGTCATTGAATGTGTGAGTGGGATGGAGAACCGAAAGAATAAAAGAAAGATAGCGGAACAAACGCTACAGAGTACGGGAAGGAGAGAAAAGAAGAGAAAGAATATTAGGAAAGAATATTAGGCACAGAAAAGAAAACTGAGAAAAGAGAAGATATGACAAGAGAGAGAGAGAGGGGGGGGGGGACGGGACAAAAGAGGAAATCAAAGGGTTAACGTAGACAGAAAATAAAAGGAAGGGATGATAATGAGTAAATAGAATGGGGAGGTAGAAAAAAGGAGGGATAAGAGGTGAACACAAGCAATAGGAAATGCAGATCGCGATATAAGAGGTAGAAAATGAGTGGTAAATAAAAAGAGAGAGGAGTGGGAGGAGGCTTGGAGAAAGATGTAAACAGGGAGAAATGAGAGAGGGTGAAAGAGGCAGGGGACATACTTCTGTTTCCATTCGCCTTTGTATAAAGTTATAAGAGGAATTATCATTGTCTTCGTGAGCTCCATACGCTTTTTTGTTACGTATTTTGATTTTAGGTAGTGTTATTTTTGACAACTGGAGTTTTTTGGCCATATTAACAAATAACAGACACAATGGTATGGAAATGCTTACGTCATGCGGAAAAATCAAGGGAATACGAGACAGAAGTTGACAAAGACAGACATAGATCTATATAGATAGTTTGAGAGGTTAATGTCAGATCATGATAACGCCCTGTCAAAAATTGACTTCATCCGTAAAACTGAGGACAGAGAAAATTTGAAGTCTCTGGTCGTCGATTTCTGCGCCAGACTTGACACCTGAAGAAGAAGAATTTTGTTTTCCTTTTGTAGGATGATAGATACTACTGGTGGCTGAACTAATTTCAAAGTGTCAGTATTAAGGACACATCTGCTCGTTTGGCTGAGGACAGGAGAAATTCGGGAAGCTGCAATATGATTTCAAGTATCGTCTCATGCAGAATGAACTGTATAATTAGGGAGGTATAAAGAAACTAAACATTTAAATGAGATGCGACACGATGAAATCAGGCTCTCGTCAAACTTTGAGCATGTGGAGTTATTGATATCCCTGTGAAGATTATTCATTTCCCTTTCTGTGTGTGAAAAAAGTATTGGTCTACCTTAAGTAGAAGTTGGGATATTGGCAAATAAAGACGATGGGGGCGACCGGTTGGTGCACCCAAATTTAGTGAAAAAAATGGCCGATCACTTTTGTAAATCCTTCTTTACGTTTGTTAGGCCATGCCACTAAATTACAATTTTTGTGCTTTTGCTCGCTCCATTTCAGTCAGTTGAACTCTAAAATGCATGTTTAGATTGATATAGAAGTGTTTGGTGAAGAAAACAAAATACGTTAAAAATTCATTATTCATTCACTGTTGAAAAAGCACGTGGTTTCTCTTGTCGGCTCAGTTTGACTAGCGCCTGATTTCATCGTGTCGCGTCTCAAATGATATGGAGAGCCATTCAGGGTAA
This sequence comes from Peronia verruculata, assembly GCA_038406235.1. Lineage (NCBI taxonomy): Eukaryota > Metazoa > Mollusca > Gastropoda > Systellommatophora > Onchidiidae > Peronia > Peronia verruculata. The sequence continues at coordinate 4,435 of JBCAUA010834728.1, forward strand.
TTTAGAACACCAGGATCCACGAGCTGTCTTCCATTACTGACCACTTCAAGTGGTCAAGCAGTATAATATTAATTATTGTCTTTTTCACTGACCCCACTCTAAGACTGTCCTTTTAGTCCGTTTGCCCTTTTTCTGGCAACCCTCCCACCTTTTCTTTTCAGTCTGCCTCTCACTATAGCCCCAAACTATCCAACCATACATGATTAAACCGTCGACTGACATAATAGACGATTTTCCGCTAACTTGGTTTTCCCAACAGGAAATTCCACCATCTCAGTGGTTTTCAATCTGTCTGAGCATCACGTCTGTGTGAGATCTTGTACCCAAATTTCTAACCTCACGAAAATAAAAGTAAATTTGCAAACTAACTAACTAACTAACTAACTAACTAACTAACTAACTAACTAACTAACTAACTAACTAACTAACTAACTGGCTAATTAACCAGCTATATTATCAGCTAAGACACCAACTAAAGAACTATGTAGCTAATTAATTGATTGTACAGATAATTACCTAAATAAATGACGACTACAGTTTAAAAAACAATAGAAAAAATAAATCAATAGATCAATAGATAAATAAATAAATGCATATACATAAATGATAAATAAATAAATAAATAAATAAATATGTTTGACGATCACCCTAGACTGTTTTGTCTAACAACTTAATAGAATGGTAAATCATCAGTGTCAGAACCTCTGCTCTTATCTCCCCCCCCCCCCTTTCCCTCGCCCTTTTTTCCCTCTCAGCCCTTCCATCTTCTCCCTCTACGATATTTCTTTTTTTTGCATTGCTTATAAAGAATCAAAATGAGGAAGAAAGCCAACCAGGATAACAGAATCGACAAGCCAAAAGGCGCAAAAGGGCAAAGGCGGGGGGGGGGGGGATGGGGGTGAGCTTTGAGATTGGGGAGCGAGAGAGAGAGAGAGAAAAAGAAAGAGAGGGAGAGAGAGAGAGAGAGAGAGCCAACATAACGTCGCCCTTTTCGATTTTTTTTTTTTTTCTGCTCTGGTCTCGCGTGTCCCACAATCTCGCGAGAACGCCCGATTGGTGTTGAACTGCAGGTTTGTGCAGCAGACGATGAAGATAAGCGGGCAGCACAGGAGGCATAGGCGAGAGACGGAACGTTGTTCTTGGCGATAAGGATGCAAGAACAGGTGAATATTAGATATAGCACATACAAACAGAAAAAAACGCACACATTTTTGGTGTGTAAATGGCGGGGGAGGAGGGGGGGGGCAGGAGCGGGAAGTTCATACTCTATGGTGAACTGTACTTCATGGCAAAATTTCTACCTTTTTTTTTCTAAACCAAAGATAAAGAGTAGGACAGGTGAGTGAAAGATAGAGGGCGCCGAAAAAGGTAACCAGATTTTTTTCAAACCTCATACTCATGGGGGGTTGGAGGGGGGGGGGCACTAATTTTATCGCAAACTCAGATTTTTTCCCTTAGATATAGAATTTATTCTTTCATTTTTTTTTTCCGAGACGGTGGGGGAGGGGAGAGGAAGAGGAAGGGGAGAATCATTTTTTTTCGCTTCAAACTCTTATTCAGAAATTTTGGTATAATTCATGTCTTTTATTTTACGAATTATTATTCATTCCTGACTTTAACTTGTTTGTTTCCGCACTCTCCGGCCAAGGAGTGCAGTTTCGCATGTCTAGGTCCCTGTAATTAAATAAATTGTTTAAATGTAAATGCATTCCTATATTTCTTTTCCTTTACAAAAACTTAGAATAAAAAGACGTATAAAATCTGTAGGTCTTCCAGCATAAGAGGATAATATACAGAAACTGCTCCAGTGATAGCCGAAGAGGATCGAAAGGCGAATCATGAGTTCACGTGTCATCGCGTGTCTTAAGATTTTCTATTTTTTAGTGTCACTGTCGTTAAAATAATGTCTTTTTCTGATGTTTCATATGTAAAATTATAGATGCTCAGTAAAACAGTCCAAATCTACCTTTGATGTTTAAACCGGACAGAGGGCCAATTTTCATTCAAAAACACGACAAATATACAAAAATGATATCTTTGATATCTAGCCATCTAAGACTAAGTCTCTTACCTGGCGCAACAAATATAATTCTTTAGAGTTAATTGCAATCGTGGAAGATAAATCGCCTTTTTCGAGCTTGCAATATCTTCTGGGCCAACAAATACGAATTACTGAGTGCACATATATCTAATGTTTTTGTTTTGTTTTTGTTTTTGTTTTGTGTATGTGTTTGTTTTATTTTGTTGTAAGACTTTTTTAAGTTTCCTTTCATTTGACTCTTCAGTCACATGAAAACGTATCACAGTTTTTTTTTTTCATAATTGGAACTGTTCAGAAATAGACTCGTGGAACAAAATATAAACAAAAGCCAGTCTTGGGTGACAAAAGATAAATCAAAGTAATTATACAGGTATAGAATGAATGGAACTTACAACAACATGTTGTTTTAATATTTTCGAAGGTAGGAGCTCATAATCTGTTCAGGAATAAGCTTAGATGTCGGAAACAAACAAAGTCTAAAGACTACGTAACGGAACAGCTTAAAATAAGCCGAAAACCGGTACCACCAGAATATTTTATATTCTTCGGATAAACTATTGTCCTGTTCAGAAATAAACCTACAGATGGAGAGCTAGAAAAAAGAAGATTCTAAAACGTTTAGAAGAAGAGAACTCAAGTAATAGCATATTTAAAGAAAAATTCCAAAACTGCCACCACAAAATTCATTTGAAAGAACTCTTAATATGCTCAGTAATGGGCGTTGCGGACCTTTGAAAAAAAAAAAGTCTTGGGTATAAATAACAAAGCAATAGCACAGTAAATAATAATAATTGTAGTTACAAAGAACCAAAAGTAATGGTGGCAGAACGCTTGAGATTCTTTCATTGAGCTCATAATTTGTTCAGAAATAGACGTGAAGAACTAAAAACCAAAAAAAAAAAAAAAGGCAGAGCCTAAGGTGATAAAAGACCATTCAAGTGTTAAAGCATCTCCCGTGAGTAATTTTCCTCAAGTTAACGAGTTGCGCTCAATGTTTGGCACTGGAGAGAAGCCCAGCCCGTAGGCCTGTACATCCATCGAGGCAGCTGTTTAGCGATGCTTAGCGGGGTCGTTGAGAAATCAGCTTTCCAAACAGCACTTGGTTGCCCACCAGACTTAACTCCTGCCCTCGATCCCGCTTTCGTTCGTTCACGAGTTAGTGGTTTAGTGCGTGGGTGATGTAGATCAGCGATCAGGTGGTCGGGAGACAGCCCGAGAGGTAAGGCTGAAATCACGATTTAGGGTTTTTATCTAATTTGACAGTGAGGTAGTTGTGTAAGAGCCCATTATTTTTTTTATTGATTTATTTACTTATTTATTTGTTTGTTTTGTCTGTTAGTTGGTTTTAAATTTTGAGGATGATTACATTATTTTCTTTGGCAATTTTATATAAATAATTATTTCGTTATTTTCGCGAGTCTGTATTTCTCGCATGAGTGTGTGTGTGTGTGTGTGTGTGTGTGTGTGCGTGTGTATGTGTGTTGTAATTAGGGAATAATTGTAGGTCTTTTTAAATATTATTTTCATCCTTTTTATGTCAAATTATGTGACAATTTGAACCAGTGATACCTACAAGGAATTTTCATGCAAAAACTGATAATATACTGCTGTAATGGTGAAACACATTTATCGCATTTTGTGGCTTTTTTTCTTGTATTAAAGGAGAAAACCGTTCTCTTGTCTGGACATGATTTGTTTTTCTGTTTTCAAGTTCAACCGTCAGATAAGTTGTTGAATGTTTCTGTTATGACCATTGTTTAGTCACATTTTGACTACATGATTTTGATTACATGACTATCACTGCCCAGAGTGATATATCTCAGAAGTAGGAATAGCTTCGTCAGGCAAAAAAAAAATTAAAAAATCTGGGTTATTTATATGCAGAAACAATTCAGTGCACAGAAGCTCTCTTCCTGTAGCCTTTCACTACTAAGAAAGTAGGATTGTCTCGGCTTTAAGTGCCTGCACTTTTTTTTTTTTTCGTGAGATTTGTGTGCGCGTATATGTGTTTGTGTGTATTTACATGTGTGTGTGTGCGGATGAATGTGTGGAAATTTGAAATTTTGCCTGGACGGTGGTGTCTCCTTCTACTCTTTATTCGATTATTAACTGACAAGGGTTCTTTAAAGTAAGCAATTACACTTAGGAGCCCAAAAATGTATACGCCCTTATCCGAGAAGGCGAAACGTGCGGCTTCATTAGCCATGGCCGTTTAATTACTGAAAGAAAAAAGCCAGGTTCTCATAAAAATACGTTCAATCACTTGATTGTAGGACCCGAGCCTCGAACCCGCGACGATACGGAGTGAGATTTCGCCGAATAACAGACGCGTAGCCACACAGCTACATAGACCTCTGTAAACAGATTTTTGTTAAGTCCACCTAAGTGATCTCTCAGTAGGGGTGTGGACATAATATTAAAGGACAAGGCTATCATTCGCCTCAAGGGCTCTCCGTGTCCTGCAAGGTTACAGAACTGAAAAAGGGACTGAAAAAGTTACCAGCCGTACGGTGATTGGGTGACTCTGCTCCAAAGCAAATAGTATTACTTTGTGACGATTTATTATCACTAGATCTATTGTCGTGCACTTTGTCAACATACTAAAGGCCAGTGTGGAAAATGTGAGTCCTGCCCAATTAACAATACAATACAACACACATCCTTTTACCTTCTGTAAAGATCATTATTATACATCTGTCTGTTGGGTCCTTATCTTGTTTTACATTCCTGTATTTGTTCCCTTCTTGTGTAATTGTGTCAGTATGACTGTATCTATGGGTTTAAGAACTGCATCTTCACACAATTGTGCTTTTTTCCTCATTATACACGAAATTTGGGGGAGAGAGATGAGAAAGGAAGATGAAAAGAGAGGGTAGGAGGAGGATAAGAGAAGGATTACTTTTATTTACGCAAACGGTCGAGTCTCTTTTTTTTTTGAAAAACAAACAACAACAACAACAACGAGAAAAGCAATAAGTTGTCTCAATAACAGCTTAGTTCATTATATGTACCGATACTTCATCAGTCACAACTTGCAACTAAATGTATATTATTGTTGATAACATCCACAGCAATGGAAATAACACATGATTTTACAGGTATCTTACCGTGGACAAAAGGAAATGATGTCCATTGAGCACAAACACGTCGTGAAGATGTGACATTTCAAAATGTGTTCAAACATAGTCTCCTCCACCTGACATGTACGGTGGTGACATTTCAAACATATTTCGCTCAATTATTGAAGAACACCTGTTACAAATAGGTATGAACAGAATACGACGAGTGAAGCAGAGAACAGGGTTACAAGAAAACAGCTTCTGTTTTCTTGCACAGATTACTCTGCACCGTAAGCTGAAAATTTTTCGACTATCAGCTTTGATGTAAAAATGACTTGCCCCTTTGCCTGTCTACATGTTTGTCTGTTTGTCTTTCTGTTGATGTGTGTCTTTTTGTCGCCTTTTCTGTTCAGAATCAGTCAATCTAGAGTACTTGTTCTTTTTATCCATCTCCCAACTGCCTTTAAAATCTCACTTCCTTTCTTTGTCAGCAGATTTGTTTAGAATGTATTGTTTCGTCATCTTTACCCGGATTTTGTGGTAAAACACACGAGTATTGAAAATTTACATCTAAAAATTATTCCAAACCAACAAAATGTCCCAAAGCTGAATAATATGTAGCAATTCCACCTAATATTATTAATGCTATTTTCTTGGTATGAGGTAGACGTAACTTGACATTTATCAGGTTACTGGACCAAACCTGTGTTGTGTACAGTCTGGCTCCAAGCGGTGCACCGTGAGTCTAAAACCGCATGGCATTCTGTTATTGTAGCACTCACCATGTGACGGGCAGCTGTGACTGCACGCGTAGACGGTGTGCGTAAACCGTTACTTTTCCCTACAGAACTCACGCGTGCAGTTGCATAATTGTATTTATTCCTGGGTTTATAACTCACGCCTGTCGCAGGTATGGCGGTAGGTCTAACTGAGTGCTGCAGGAAACCTTTCGTAAATGTGGAGGTAGCCTAATCCTCTGTTTCGTTTCTCTTCTTGCCTCTGTTACCTTGTTTTTAAACTAATACCGCCCCTCCCCCCACCAGCACCACTAGATATCTATTTTTCTCTCTTTTTCCCTCCCTCGCTCTCTCGCACTCACTTTTTTTTTTCTAGTTTAACACATTGTTCTTTATATCTTTCATTCTGCATTCTTTCGCTTCCTACTCTCTCTGTCTTCTTTACTCCACCTCTAATGCCCTCCGGCCCAGGCTCTCTTTTTCTCTGGTCTTTCTCTACGCTCTCCTTCTCCCTTCTTTTAACAGGGGTTGTTCTTTGTATCGTTCATGATCTCTTTTCTCTCTCTCTCTCTCTCGCTCTCTCTTTCTATCTCCTGCCCAATGCCCCCCCCCCCACAAGTCTCTCTCTTTCTCTATCGTTCTTTCTTCCTTCCTTTGTTGTCTTCTCTCTCTCTCTCTCTCTCTCTCTCTCTCTCTCTCTCTCTCTGATATAGTGATTGCTTAGATTCCCAGCGATTAAGAAGAAGGAAACATTTTTCAATGCATAAGACAACAAGTTATAGCTTGAAGAATCATAATACCATGTAAATGTTTCCCTTTATAACTACCTTTTACATCATGTGTGTTCGTGTTTGTGTTTTTTCTACATAATTATTTTGCCCATGTCTCCCCTTCCCTAGAAAAAGAAAAGGATAGCACTGTAAAAGGCTTGCTGTTGTTTAATATCTTTGTCTTTTTTTTTTTTTTTCGCTTACGTTTTCTGGGTTTTTTTATTCACTTTGATCACAAGTTCAAAACATTTCTGGTTCTATATAAGAGTGCATGTTAACAACTTTCCATGTTCAAAGAAGGCGGGTCTTATAGAAGATTATCGCACAAGATAGAACATTTTATTTTCTCAACCTGAGTGCTCCTAGTTCCTCTAGTGGAGGATTTAGAGGCGAATACCACAATAAATTTGTATGCTTGTTAATCTTGCATAAGAGTTATCAGAGATAAAGGCATTATTAATTAATGGATTAATCTATTTATTTGTTTATGTTTATTACATACGTATCTTTGGGTTTATATCATTGGTTTTTATCAGCCATTTTTTTTTCATCAGTCTACCTTTTTGTTTTCATACACCAATGGGATTGTATAATCCTTCATCCTAAACGCCAGACCTGCGTTTTTATATAGCTGTGAAGCAAACCATTTATTTGCAAACCTGAGGAGATAAGCTCACGGAGATGAAACCACTAATCTAATTTTTCCACTCGGCCTTCAAAGTGTCTGAGACATCGCAGTGCAGTAGCAGACTCTTTTCAGAGTCGAAATGAAGTAACAGGCGCCCATTAGTCCTTTATGATGTGATTTATTTATTTATTTCACCCCCCCCCCCTTCCCCTTTCTTTTGATAGAGTTGAATCTTTCTTTCATCCGTACGACCACAAAGAAGTTAGCAGACATGAACATGTGGTGCCGTCACATTGATCAACACTGAAGACTCTTTAGGTTTTTATCAAACAATTTATTATACCTTCAAATAATATATTAATTAAATTTTATTTATTACTTTTGTTATTATTGTGCTCCTTTTTTTTTCTCTCTTCTTCATTCTGCCCATTTCTCATCATCCCCCACATCTGTCTGAATGTCTTTTTCGCCTCTCCTCTTTAACTCTCTTCCCCGTGCTTTCTCTCTCTCTCTCTATACCTCTCTCTCTCTCTCTCTCTCTCTGCCTTTTCCTGTCGTCTATTGCTTTTCAAACTATTTAGCTATAACTGGTTTTCAATTCGTTCATTCTCTTTTTTTATTTTGGCCACCTGGGTGATAATGTCTTTGCGAAAGGAACAAAAGAACTTTATCACTCTGCACATCTGTTTTCATATCTTCGCCTTTTCCATCGACTTCTTCCCCACTTCATCTTACTATCATTTATTTATTTTTTTCTTTTTTCAGCTTATGCAAAACGATATATGTGTGCTTTTAGAGATTGTATATTTGCATACCTTTTGTGAGTAAAATACGTCTTCAAACATATCCGAAATCGACTTTCATTGATAAGAAGCCAAGCAAACATTTTCATTGGCAAATACTTGTGGCATGTCAGATTAAAGACATGTCGACAGCCTCTTGTCTTTTATGAAAAGCGGTGTCTAAAGCAAGTTGTTTCTTAGGTTCAAGAGAAGTTCATAGTAAGTTGTGTCTCAGATTAATCAAAGACATGTTTACAATAGTAACCTCATGTCAAAGATGTCTTCACAGCAAATTAACCCTCAAACTAAGGCAAATTCACAGGGAGTCACTCCTCGGATTAAAGATAGCATGTTTTCAGATTAAGAACATGCTCACAGTGGGTTGCCTCTCATGTTAACCTTCTAAGACCGGAACAGTTTTCTTTGTAATTTATTTTCTTTATATTTATTCCCTGGGTTTATAACTCACGCCTGTCGCAGGTATAGCGGTAGGTCCAACTGAGTGCTGCAGAAACCTTTCGCAAATGTGTAGGTAGCTCATGGCCCTCCTAGGCGTTTTAGTATGCCCCAAGACAGGGTTGAATTTTCATAACTCTACTGCAACAGTATTAAACTGCCAACTGAATCTCTAGTGTAAGTCGGTGCTAAAAAATGTTTTTATCCATAAACAGTATTAAACATTCTCTTAGCTTTTATCTCTTTGAAACCAGACTATTTCTTAACTTGTACAGTATCAAATGTACCATGCAACGCTGAGCTGGAGAGAGTTAAGGGTGAAATAGTGCAGGTTTTCTCGGATGTCTGGTTTCCTTTTTTTTTGTTCCAGGTACAGAAGATTTTTGTTTCCTCAGCTGTGGTTAGACGTTATAAACAGAGGGGCTGAGATAGAGAAAGGTAATGGAGGGGAGGGCCTGGAGTGGAAGAGAGAGACCGAGATCACCAATGGATATACTTCAAGGATGAAACAAAGGAAGAAGAAAGAGGAGAAAATAATAATAATAATAGAGAGTATTTATATAGCACTTATCCCAGTAATTACAGGCTCTAAATGCCATAAAAGCAAGGGGATAAGGGGTATCGAAAGACAATTAGAGTTTTGTTTGTTTGTTTAATTGTTTGTTTGTTTGTAATTGTAATTGTACTGTATGGGACTGAGAAAGTTAGGGAAAGCATTCTTTGGTAGAAAGTTAATGAAAGATTATGTAAGGATGTCTAATCATTATTTTGCAGGTTTTGTTGATTAAATTGTAACAGAAGGAGAATCGCCATAAGCTCTTCTCCGAAACTTTTGTGTGTGTGTGTTGGGGGGGGGGAGGGGCGCACCTGCACAAAGATGACATGGGGGACATAAAAACGGCCTGACGACGCAAAGTCTCATCCATGTACGTATCTACTCAAATGTCCTAGAGAGAAAGGATAGATAAGGCTCAAAATAGCATAGAGCTTCCTTTCTACAAATTGTGATTTTAGCGTCATAGTCGACAGAAAAGGCAGAATTTCACGGTTTAAAAAAAAAAAAGTAAAAGTACCATC
>JBCAUA010834739.1:0-13983 GCA_038406235.1 Peronia verruculata
GCAAGCCGTTTATTTTGCAAAATAAACACGTTAACGGTGATGTTTTCTAAAAAATAACACCGCTAACATGTTTTTGGTTACTAGAAGTTTATTGTTTTACAAGAAATAGCATAGGCAGTCCCTGACGTTGCACTGCCCCTTTAACTTTAGTAGTAACACGCATATTCTTGTACTGCGGTACAATACAATGATTAACCACCTCAGTTATTGTGATCATGTTATGAAATGATTTGTTTTAATCAAGTACTTACAGGTCACTAGGATCTAGTAGAGAAACTTCTGTAGTAACTAACAATGGTTTTTCCACTTTTGTGAGAACTCCAGGGTTTGTTGGAGATCTGTTGACCCATCTATAGAACTGGAGGAGTGAAAATGACAGTGTATGTGAAACATAACAAGTAGAGAGTGGCAACAAGACATATCTGAAAACTATTACTGTGACTGATCTTACTGATAAAGGACTACATGTATTTTGATGACCTGACTGAGTAAAAAATCAATTCAGACAGAAACTTCTGTTGGGTACATATCATCAACCAGTAATGTGCCATATTTTTGCTCACAAAACTCTGCAAAACTATTGTTTCCCTCAAACTTTCTATGCTCTACTATCTGTCATTCAGCATCTAAAGAACAAATTTTTCGTATTTTCATAATATTCTCAGCTTGTCAGATTCCAGTCTTTCTCATGGATACTGCTTGCCATTTTTTCATTTGCTTGCTGGTGATCTTTCAATTCTCCTGTTGACTTCTATGTTCACCATTAACCATGTCCATTAAATTTTAAGTAATAATGAAAAGAGAATATAAAAAATATGAGGAAGGCGTTTTTCTAATTTGGAAGTACAGTGACACTGGATCCAGAGATAACACAGAAATATCTTTCTCTGAGAGAAAAGTCTATTTCACTGCTTGTGCTTACATGCTCCAATTTCCACATGGATGTTCTTGCTGGCATAATTTGGCTGCACTGGCTCCAGTATACATATTTTTTAAAACATAGCTGTATATCTCATAAACAGCAACAGCCAAAAGCTAATCAAACAGACAGCATTGTCATTTGCGGAAGAATATGATGTCTGACCCCTGCTGGCTGACATTATATTTCTAAATTCTAAATTTTGCAAAACCAAGGTTTATCTATCTACTTTGTTAATCCATTTGCAGAAACTATTTTGTGGGCCGAGATTCAACACACACAGGCAAAAACAGCAACACCTTAAAGACGTATACAAGTAAATGTGATCAGATAAGTGATGTGACATACACAGTTAAGTCCTTCCACATAACACCAGTTCCTCTCCTTTATGATGGTGCACACAATCCCTTGCTTGCCCTTGTCCACACCTTTTAAAATCTGCACCTGCAGGCAAGAAAGAAATAAAAGAAAGGTTCATTTAGACAATGATAGGATCTAGATATCACTCTTGGACATGCACATCTTAACCCTTTGAACCCTGGTCATCAGCACCTGAAAACACCATGTCCCTGGCCTTCAGGGCCGAGAATGCACATTTCTCATTTTGTGTTTAATATCTTTTGTAAATACAAGCCTCAAACGCAATTATGGGTGAAAACATTTGTAATCACGGTAGTCCTAAATGTCCCTGGAGTATGTTTGTCAGCCCAGTCTATCAGGCTGTGGGGAATTTAACACCACAAAATCTGCCTGGTGTACCAGGCTGTTGGGTTCAATGGGTTAAAACAGTTTGTCTGTCCCAAATTTGTTTCAGTGTTTTCTACATTGACAATTGGACCAACAAGACCTTTACAAAAACGCAGCCTCTTGCATGCAAAAGACACAAATGACAACAGATGATGTGAAGAACTCTCTCCTGCCTCACACTTTCACATCTCTATCAAGAGTTGTGGGACCAAGTCAAGATAGTTTCCCACTGTTCTTGTTCTCTGTTTTTTTTGCTATTGTTGTTATTTCTCCTATTTGGGGTCCTAAGAATGCATTTTGTAACACTTTACATAATACATACACAACAAAGGTGAAAAGAGTTGGTATAGAGGTCACTCCTGAGATACCTCCCACAACTCTGTATGGAGTCCAGGGACCAAACAGCCAACCAACCAAGAAGTCACCTGAAGGATATTACTTAACTGGGTCACAGTATCAAGTGACAGAGACAGTTTTCTAGAATCATCACTATTTTCCAGCTCTTGAACGTTCAGCACTGCAACCAGTAAACAAGCACATGACATGCATACAAAGTCTGAATGAAAAAACAGCAAATTGCAAAAAAACACGATATTTTCATCATTATTAGGTTTTATTTGTTAACTTTCAGAAAATGAATTTTGACACAATTAGTCATCCCTAAATTACTGTATAATTATTCATGATCAAGTACAGCCTATATATATAAGAAATTGCAAGGTTATATATGACACTGTTTAAATCTCTACTATTACAACAAGTAAACAGAAGACAGTACAGGCCAGTATATATGAATTACGTGGTGATATAAAATACAATGATCATGAAATGAGGTACAACATGAAACACTGAATCTGGTAACAGATTGCTTCCTTCCTGTAGCACATTACATACAGTTACCTATAAGAAAAATACATTTGCTTTATAAGGCTCTCATTGTCACAGTCGTAGCTTGATAAGCTATCAAGGATTTTTCCACTCCGGCATCATCCTTGATATTTTGTAATAAACATAGACATGTATACAGTGTGTCAAACGTAAATATAACTTTACAGATAGACTAGATAAAATAACAATCAATCATGGAAAAAAATAAGTGAATGTCCACAACAGCTATTAAAAAGTCAAGCATGTTGACCTAAGCGAATACAGTGACAATGTTATGCATCGTGGCTTGTTACTTTACATCTAAGAAAGGAGTAGCAATAACATAGACACTAGGACAAAGTGGACACTGGATTTTACACAAAATGTACTGGCCTGGACAAATCCTTTCATGTGAAATAAAAAGATCTAAACAGACTGGCTGCATATATATATAGAAATTATATATATATATATATATACATGCAACAGGTCACAACCAGTAATACCTCATTATTAGATAAGCATGATACAACTGGTAAACAGAACATAAAATAGGTATAGAGATACTGATATTAAATGGCACATGGAAAAGACCTCTTGTGGCAAAAGCTGTCTAATGTATAACTAGTAACACACAAAATAAAAATGTAAAGTAATGGTTGACAAATTGTATAGATAGACTCTAAACTTATGATTAAATGCCAATTTTTTTTCAAATTAGCAACATACTGAGACACAACTGAAAGCATATTACATGTAGATTAACTCTTTCTGTACCACACACCAATATATAGGTGGGCTAATGGTTGCCATTTTTACCACACACTGACATATCAATATCAGTTCTTTCAGAAAAGCCAAAAATATGTGAAATAGAAAACTAGGAGCATCCAACACTGAAATGTGTCATACAAGTGTGCTGGACTGTAGATTTTTGTAGAAAAGAAAAAAAAAAAAAAGTAAACCCAAAATAGCTTCATTTCAGCAATCCCTAACATTTTCAAAAACTCTTACAGAGCTCATACGGAACTAAGAAATACAAAGTACATGTATTTAGTATCAATTTGTTGGAAATTGATTACAGTTTTGCTTTAGACTGAAAGTTTCTCATTTCTTTCATTTGTTTTCTTTAGATAATGATCAAACTGTGCAACCTTTGTTATTTTTATAATATCTCCCTTTCATCTACCAATTTTATTTTTTTTTTCATGTGTTACAAGTATCTCATTCTGTAAAATAATTTCTTGTTTCATCTTTAGAATCTAACATTTATTAACTTTGAGATGATATACATGTATAACACCACAAACTTCTGACATTATTTTCAGCTAGAAATTCATATCTGAAGTACCCAAGACTACTTTTTTCTGATCAGCCGCTAAACAATGTGGTCACAACCCCAAAATGTGGTCACAATCCCATATCACCTATGGTATAGAAAGAGTTAAGAGCTACACACTTTCTTTTCCTAAATACATTTTTTTTTATAAAAAAAAATTTACAACATGGCAAGAAGAGAAAGAAATGATAAAGTATATACGGGACATCTCAGATAATAATACAAAAGGTACCATGGCCACTTTGAAATAAAATCAAATTGCCACACTTGATCTGAATTACACTCTTGAGTACACCAGTATACAAGCCTGTTAAAATCTCAGTCTATGAGTGATGCTTGATGAGTTACTGAATGAATCTCAGACATAAAGGGGGAGGAGGAGGAGAGGGAGAGGGAGGTATAGTTTGTCGAATCTAAAACAGATAACTATAGCTTGTGCAGCAGAATTATGTATGATTAATCAACTATGGATAAAAAACTTTAGCTTATGACTGGATTATCTAGACGAGGAAAGTGATCAAACAAATGAAAAAATTATACATTGTACATAGAGAAAAAAGTGCTTGGGGGGAAACAGATGATGTGGATTTACACACCCAAACACCAAAAAACGCCTACAATGACAGAAATTTGTTGTGAATTCCTCCCTCTCAGGGACTGTACATAACAACCGGGATACTCATCCTTTTATCTGGTCACTGAGAGAAGACACTTGAGTCACTGAGTATGCTGAACAAAACCTGGCATGTTTCCTACAAAGTGACAACATTTTAATAGGGATTGTTTTTCACTGGCCTGATTACATATACTTCCTTTTGCCTGAAACAATGATCACTGAACAAGCACAGTAAAGAAAGAAAAACAAGTGATTTCTTTTTTTTTTTTGTTTACTTGAAGCATTCATTACTGAATATTTTGAAAAATTATAATGGTAAGATAAAAAATGTTTCATACATGACGAGCTTTTCTGAATATTTTTAATGCTTAAGTTTCCAGCAGAAAAGGTAAATTTAATTTTTGCCCTTCTTTATGCATTTGCAACAACCCTTATGCTCCTGCAACAGGAAGGATATATCATGCAGGTGAAAAACAATCCTCACTTATATCTACTGCTGCCATAATTTGCCCCATGATCTTCACTGTTTAGAAATATACCTTTATCTCATTACTGATAAATTACATGTTCTCATAATATGAGAATGAGATTCATCTATCAGTGAGTAAACACAAACCATTTATGTCTTTGTCAGTCAAAATTAATACACTGCTGGACTCAGAGAAATAATGTTGAATCTGACGTACGTGATCTGATATTGATGTATTTATATTGCAGAAATTGAAAGAACATTCATTCATCCATGAATATTGAAAACGGTTTGAAATGGCCAAGCCAATTTACCCTCTGGGGGTCAAGGGATGGTACTTTTACTTTTTAATATTGCATTTATGAGCAAATAATAAGTGAGTCTGAAGTAACCAGGCAAATCAATGCATGCTCACTGAAAGTTATCAGACTGCTATTTTCAGACTCTCCATTGGTCGATTACTTAAAGGAACATTGTTAACCAAAGTAAAAATTTGTTCTTTCATGTACATTTGATTAAATAATGTATGAACTTAAATATATAATAAATTTTATCATTTCGACTTAAAATTTTCTGACTGCCCCGTTATTTCTGTTTCATTCTGGATATCAAGATGCTGCAAGGTGAATGTACAAATTTAAGTGTTAAACTGTTTTGTTTCTGCTCATTTTACTACATATTTTAGCTGAGATTCTGCCATTTGTTTCTTAAATCTTCAATCTCTCTCCCTACAGTCAAGCTATTCAAACCTTTTTTCACTACGTGAAAGTGTAGGAATGTGGGTTTTACAAAGTACATGTACATGTAGTAATAATTCACTTTGGTTGAAAATTTAAAACTAAGACTGGCTGTGAGACATGAAAAAGTAAGCAAACTGTATTGGCGGCAAAAGGTTTCAAAATAAGCAAAGCTAATAGTTAGCTCTTACTGTGATTGGCAATAGATATGGATCATATACTGCGCAGCCCTGAGTCAGTCTTACTTGTACAGCAGTGACAGCGACCAGCATCAACTCTTAGTGAACCAGTGCCTGTAGAGGCCATGCATAATGAAGAAAAATAAACTGATGATGACAAGAAACAACTGGGCACCTGCACCACTTACGACTGGTTCTGACCTACATTTGCTGTGAATTGTGCACACAGTGGGGAAATTGGAGAAAAGTTTTCATATCATTGGAGCAAAAGAAATCCCATTCTGCCACGAAGCAATGAAATCAGCAATTGGAATTATTCCTGTACAATAAGGGTGTCCAATTATTTTGCAAAAAGGTCCAGATTTGAGGAAGAGAAAATATATGAGAGACCAACCATTCAGCCTGACATTCTTTGAACCATTAACATTAAAATTACTGCAAATGAACTACACTGTAGATCTATATAATGATTTTTGTATTGCAAATGGCATTTCATTTCTTAACATGGAACCGAAATAAATCTTAACAAGTTTTTACCCAAATCACTCTGCCTTTTATATTGTGAAGACTACACAAAATGAAGGAAAAGTCTCACTGGAAAGGAAACTTTTTTGAAGATGAAACATAAGTAGGTTCATTTGAAACATCACAAAGACTACAGACCGGTGGCCTTTTGAACACGAGCTTTAATTGGCTCCTGGGTCAGACTTTGGACATACCTGCTCTACAAATTCCAATTCAGTTCAAAGCTATGTCACTGGGCAAAGAAATAATAACCTGACATGTCAAGTCTTTTACCATCGCTACTGTAACTTGACATATTGCATTAAATTTTGCTAACTACTGTCTACTTGTATTATCTTGGCATGATCAAAATGAATCTACTTTCTAATTTCGCAAAAGGCAGGTTAAATCTGGCATTAAAAAAAATGCAAAAAGTACAGGCACCCAGTGTTTCATTTGTATTCACTCGGATAATAAAATGATGACTGCCTGTCATGGCACCAAAAGATGAAAACCCCTGAGATACAATTATCAAACACAGGACGAGTGGTACAACTTACACATCGTACAGCCCTTTTGGCATGGTCCATTCTCAGACATGACACAATACTAATGAATACCAAAACCACAGACAGAAAACAACAACTGTTTTTTACACAATTATCAGTAATAATAGATGCAGGCACCTACATTTCCTCTACTATTTTGTTTCCAAATGTAGGTCTTCTGTTTACCTTGAAAAAACATGATTATCACAATTCTATTTTCCTGATAATACTGAACTTGAATTCTAAAACATTAAGAAAAAAAACAGAACACATTCTTAAAAAGCATATCCACGTGAAACAAAAAAGACCACAATATCTAAGTTAACAATGTTCTTCAAAATATATAAGTATATATCCTCCATCCAGAAACTCATTTTATCACAGCAGAAGAACAGACAAAGTCTTTAAATCTTACAAGAAAGATAAAGAATCCAGACACATCAAAACATTCAATGTTTACATTGATAGTATTTTAGTAACAGTCACAACGCTCAGCAAGGAGATTTTGATGCATCCCCATCAGTTTGACATTTTTCAAAGATGTAAATAACAGAAATAACAAAGATTTAAGTCCAGCTTCTACATGGTTGAAGGTTCATCAAACTTGCTGGTTCACTATATTAACATGCGTACAGAACTATTTCATATTTTCAAACATTTATTCCACAGACCCCCAAACTCTCACAAATATATGGCAAATTTGTCTCGCAAGTGAGCTCACTCACCTCGGACTGAATTTCCATTTACCAGCCTAGAGTATAAGTTTGTAACATATGTCTATCTTGCAAATTGTATGTGTATTAATTTCTATTTAAATTTCAGTTCTCAGACTATGGGGGAGAAAGAAACCAATAAAGTCTCATTTTATTGGATAAAGTGACATGTAATAACAAAATATTTTGAATTGTATGTGAACTGAAACAAAGCTAAAACATTCCTCTGTTAAGTACAATAATTATGAACTTTACAATAAAGCCAAAAACTGACTGTCCAATAAAGAGAAATTATTATTAGATCTACCTATGTAAATTAAAAGCAAGTAGCATGTAAAGTTGAGGTGGTTGTCTATGTGGTTTCTCTTTTGTGAATCAACAACAAGAATGACAAAGCTAGTTTTCAATAACAACCTACATACAAAGCCATAAAAACTACATTCAACACTGAATCTTGTTTCAATGCATCTCACTCCTCTTCTCAGAAATGCAAACTACCAGATAATTAATTCATTCTGATGAAGAGAATCACTACAATCATTCTCCCAATTACTTTTATCATGTAATCTGCAGCAGCTTAGACCATAAGAAAATCGTGATGCTGCCTTGGAGCTGTGAGAATGTTGCACAAATTAAGAATTGCATGAAATAATGTATCCTTTGATCTGCGCTCTGGACTGTGAAGCCCACTCTTTCAATCACTCCCATTATACTGCAATAAAGGTCACACTATAAGCAATCATTTTGCATAGAAAGAGCTGCCTTGGTCCTACAAGACCACAGGTTTCAATATTATCTCACCCATAGTCATTCAAGTGCCTTGTAAAAGGAAGGAAAAAAAAAATAAAAACTTAATACAGCCAAGGAAACTTTAAAAAAAAAAAAAAAAAAGAGGAAGATCATTCTTCCAGCTTAGAGGTCTGAATAACTTAATTTCCTGAACAAAGCTTGTTTGAAATAATCAGAACATTTACCTTAGTACATGTAGTTTTTGGCTCTCAATCTCCATATCATTCAAACAATCCTTGACAAAACACTTTCTGCTGGCTTGCTCGATTTTATTCTTTACACTGTTAAATAAAAAAATTCCTATTTTGTCCATCCATTACGCTGTATGAAACTGAAATTTTGAAGATAATATGAACAAAAATTAACGTAAGTTACAAAAATGACTTCGGAGTATACAAAATATTAATGACTTCTTTAGAATCTGTACATCCAATGTTTATTTTGCTCCAGTCTGATTTCTCCACCTTACTTATATTTATAGCTCATCTTCTGTGAAATGATGAAAAACAAAATTTCCTTCCAGTCAAACCCAAATTATCAGCTTTTATAGTTATTCTCTTCTACCTCAGAAAGAGATAGGGGCACAAATTTCAAACGACAATGAATAGAAGATTACATTTGCTGCAATGGATTTGACCTCATACACATAATAAGTACCACCAAAATGCCGAATTCACATTTCCATCACATAATCTGATAAGTTGTGAAACTGAAACATAACTTGAGATCTGAACAGATAGAATCATTTAAGAAAGTGACAGAGATTTAAATTAGATCTGAAGGAGTAGGGAAATTCAGAGCATAGAGACAAATGTCTATATTGTACGTATATATATACAGGATAAAGAAAAAATAACCCGAACTGATATAAACATCTATATGATAAGAAATCACAAAGATCCTGACAGAAATATACTGGAACAGTCAAATTTTGTTGCCATTTTTATGTCACTGATGAATGGTTATGCAGGAAGTCAATGAATTAACCCATGCCCCACACATTATGACATGTAAAAGTAATGAAGCACGCTTTTATTCTATTGGTCAAATTCTTTTCCTTCTTTTTTTTTTTTTTGCTAGGCACATGAGGTACAAAACAGGCATTGGCACGGAAAGAAAAAAAAGAAAAAAGGAAAAAGAAATCATTTCTCATTATTTTGATTTGAAACATGCTTACACAAGAAAATCCAGAAAAATTTGTGATTTTTACATATTTTTACATATCATGATGACTTGTTCACAATTTTTCATTGCATATTTTCAAAGGAAAACAAATTCTAACCTTCTTGGCAGTATCTATTTATATTTCATGTGCCTAGCAAAGAGAAGTAAGAAGACTGATTGACAAAACACCCCCCCCCCAGCTCATTCACAGATATAACTATGATACTACACAAACTATATATATCTATGAATTTCATCTTGATTCATCACAAAAATTTTTGAAAGAAAAAAAAACATACATGTTCCCTGTCTTGCATTGCTAATAAAAATGTATATTTTTATATAAACTTATGTTACATTAATTAACTGACCAAATCAGTATTACTACAACTATTTATGCTAATAATGATAAAAAAATTTATCAGTGACAAACTTGATTGCACAATGGTGAAAAATAAAATTATTTCTCTCTGCCTGATGTGTTACATTTATGAAATAAAAAAGATTAACACTGTTAGTTTGTGCAGTTTCTCCATTGCTACAAGAAAATTACACTTAACAATAACATGAAGCAGGATGCTGTATCCATGTCATTCCTTACATTGTAAATTACACAGTACTTCAGTGGGCCTAAAGGGGACTGAGTAAAGGAAAGTTGAAACATATTTGAAAGTAGATCTGTATTCTTCACATTGGCTAACTTCAGCAATACCACAACTATATACTGAGATACAATTCCTAGATTTCTAAAAAGGAGAAAGTCATAAGGGGCAGAGCTCCTCTGAAGCTGAAAAAAAAACAAAAATTTAAACCACTTATTTTTCACAATTGACACAAGGCATGGCCACAAGCTGAAAGCAGCTGAATAACAGAAGAATGATATCTCTGTATACAAGACTGCACATATCACATGACCAAATGAAATGAGTAAGGAATCCGGTTTT
The DNA here is from genome assembly GCA_038406235.1 of Peronia verruculata. Classification (NCBI taxonomy): domain Eukaryota; kingdom Metazoa; phylum Mollusca; class Gastropoda; order Systellommatophora; family Onchidiidae; genus Peronia; species Peronia verruculata. The sequence goes on from JBCAUA010834739.1 coordinate 10,536, forward strand.
ACATGCCCAGAGTTAATAGTGTCAAGAGACAGGGCAGTGAATATACTTCAGTGGAAATATTATTAAGCTGTGAACTTTTCTGTGGTGAGACACTCATGTTAAAAATTAACCTCTTGTGATCAGATGGTCAGTCATTCTGATTTTCTCAACAAAAACCACCTTTGACATCCACCTCATTTCACCTGTTCAAATGACATAGTTTAACTGTTCCTGAGTAAGTAGGAAAATTTGCTGGTTGACCTGTCTTGTTGGAACAAAATCTGTTCTGAAGGAAAAAAACAGGACTTTCATGAAGAGAACGTTACCAGTCTCACAAGTAAGACAAAGCACAGTCAAGCCACACCACAATCATGTCAAATACAGCACTCAGGGGCAGATATCTCTCAGCCTGATTGTCTACGGGTATGAGTATCCTGGTCATAAAGAAAAAAGGTGGCAGCAAACATTTTTCTGGCTATTCAAACCTGCCATTGTGGATTCATTTACAAACGGGGAAACACAGTGAAACATAAGTTTAGAGTAAAAAGCATTCTTGGGTAGAAAAAGGGGGCATTTAAGCACTCAAATTAATTTCATGACAATTCTAAATAAAACACTGCACAAAAAAAAAAAAAAAAATGAATGGCAAAAAACTGAGCCAAAAAAAAAAAAAAAATGGATGAGATTAGAAGAAAATTATCACAGCAAACTGTACACTATAATTCATTTCTGGCACAGAATTTGAAAATACTGTAAGTCAAGGCACAATCTTCAGATGTTTTGTCACATATAAAAGCATCCGCAACTCTTATTGCTTGAATCATAGAATCATTTCAAGATCCCATTGAGATTTATAAATGGAAAGAGTTATATCTCTTCAATAAAATGGCAACAGAGTATTAATTACAGTATTTTACAATAATTACAATATTTCACTAGAATCAAAACTGATAGAAATAAAAACTCAATCCTACTGGATAATGTATCCATGTTCTGAGTTAAATCACAAAAAAAAAAAAAAATTAATGAATATCTGCATATTTGTGCTTCCCAGGTTGTAAAAGTAAATATTGATATCTCAATGCTGTTTTTGTACTGATTCCAATCAAGATTGCATTATTGTGAATATCCTACCAACATATTTAAATTGCTTTTTAAAAGTGCCAAAAACATTCTAAATAAAATCTGGATGCTCAGGATATGTACACCCATAGTGCTGTATGACAATCTTTGCAGCATAGACCCCACACCTCAAACATTCAGACAGTGGTTTGTCCTGTACCATCTGGGAGAGGAACCCACCCACAAAAGCATCCCCACAGCCGTTCGTATCAACAATAACTGACGGATCCACCGGTTTTACAGGTATTTCTTCCACTTTTCCCTCTGTGGCGATGATTGTGGCTGCCTTCCCTTGTGTGATCACCACTATGCGAGGCCGGTCAGGATTAGCCTTGTGAAGCATGGATGTCTTCAGAGCAATTTCCTTCACATCCTCTGTATTGAAGCCGGATGCTCTGGAAAATTCCAATGCCTCATCACCATTTCCAAAGAGGACATCAACATGCTCAATAAGATCCAGCTTGGGGTCTGCAAAGAACTTGCATAAGAAAGTAGCGTGGAGATTCATGGCCAAAGTTTTCTTGGCCGCTGAGCAGTGCTGAGCCACTGCAAGAACTGCCTCTGGGCTGACACTCAGAAGAAATCCACCCACGTAGTAATACTGAGCATTCTCCACGAAGCTCCAGTGCTCTGAGTCTTGCAGAAAGTCAGCACAAAACTCCTGGGCAGCTCCCAGCTCTGTGATCAGTGACCGGTCCTCGCCTGTGATGATGGCGGCACAAACACCTGTGTGGCCACCTTTTACCACTTGATACTGGACATTGACTCCCACCTTCTCCGCACTGTCTTCCAGGATGTGCCGGAACTTGTCATCCCCAACAGAGCCCAGGAAGACGGTAGCCTTGGGAGTTTCCAACAGCCATTGGGCCACTCGTATGCTGTTCTGGGTGGCTCCCCCTGCAATATAGGTTGGAGTGTACTTCTCCACAATTTCATTAAACAACGCATGCTGTTCAGGTGTTGCTAGCACAGCATTGTTGGGCTGTAGTCCATAACGCGCCAAGAGCCCTGCATCTCCATGGATACTGATGTCCAACAAAGGATTGCCCATGCCAAGAAGGATTCCTTCCCGTACTTTTCTGTTTGATGCCATTGTGCAGTATGTCTGCAATAAAGAAAAAAAAAACTCTCAATAATTATCACTAATCACAACAAGAAAAAAAAAAGTTGTGAAACAGGTCCTTTGGTATTCACTACATGAATAATTTCTCTTAAGAACCTTAAAAACACCAGTAGAGACAATCTTTTCCTCCATTAAATCTTTACAAAAAAAAAAAAAGAAGAAGAAGAAGAGTCAAGTTAAGCAGGCTAATGTACACTGGATGAGCATGAAGCAGGAAGTTACAAAGTGAGGCTATATTTTAATTTTTCTGCGCATTTCTCTCCAGCCATCCAAAGTTCACCCCATGCTTGTTTTCTGCACAGAGCATGATAAAAGTAGAGACTGCAAACAGACAGACACTAACAAGATCAAATACTCATGAATATAAAATACATGCCCAAGTTAGTTTTAAAAAGTTAACTATGTGATATGAGGTGCAGCCATAACACAGATCAGCAACAAACTGGCAATTTCTGAAGTGACTGACATAAGAAGTTGCATTAGCAACTAAGAAAGCATTCTGATTTTTTCTTGGTCTACTTTTGCCATTTTGTTTTTTATGTGCGTAAACTATCATACAATTAAAAGAGTCAAATGTATCACTCGCTTTGCAAGTCCATTGTTACTGTTTCCTTTTCTTTTCCTTCTATTTTTGTTTGTTTATTCCGTAACGTCAGATTGTCATGCAACAATACTATAAAGGTCAAGAGTGTCATTTGCATGCAACAATACTATAAAGGTCAAGTGTGTCATTTGCTAGACAAGTCCACTGTTATTATTTCCTTCTTTTTCTTTTCTTCTTTTGGCTATTTGTTTAGACTGTCATACAACTATGTCATTTGCTATGTAATCTTAACTCTAGAAGTGTGAAGGGCCAATCTGGTCAAAGACTTGCTCATTACACTTTGTATCAGAACTATTTTCCAAATAACACAGGATGTGATTGGAAGAAACTCGACTTACACTGCTGACAGGCCTAAAGGTCGTTCATTTCTTCAATATAAAATATTAGTCATGATAAAAGAACTCTCATTTTTCAGGAATTTCTCTTGACAATTTTTAGGATTAACCTAGCTGAGTCAGTCAGTGACAGGAGAGGGCAAAGGCACCTAATGAAAGAAGCAAACAAACCTCAAAGATGCCATCTCACAGGCAATCCACAAAACCCCAGTTTAAAAAAACAGTTCATGGACAACTAACAAGTCTTTTATGTGTGTGTGTGTGGGGGGGGGGGGGGGGGGGGGT
>JBCAUA010834750.1:0-13982 GCA_038406235.1 Peronia verruculata
TTTTAGAACTTCAGGGTCAAGATTGTTCTTCTTCAATGAAGGAGTTACAATAGCTTGTTTTAGACATGATGGAACTAATATATTGCATATATCATTGAATAGATGTGTTGTGTGTCCTTTTCAAGATGCAGGGAAGAAGAACTATAATGGATACTTAGTCATCTGGGCTTTTCACAATGACACAAAGACTTGGTGTCGTCTCTTCGAAGTGAACAACAGCAAAACAGCGGCACCCGAAGAGGTGAATCGGCATTTTCCTCCAAACTGTTTTCCTCTGTTCATCATCTGTATCACCCTCTAAGTGTAGTCCCCATCTGTTTCTACTATGGAAGTGCAAAAATGGCACATAATGATTACTGTATTCCAATTAGATTTAAGTATTGTAGATTAATTACTGTCAATATGATTATGACTCTGTTGGTATTGTTTTATTGTTACAAATGGCAAATAAAATGTTTTGGTTGATGTTGTGCTCTTTACTTTTATGGTTAGGGTTGGGTTTAGGATTAGGTTAGGTTAGGAGTAGGGTTAGGGGTAGGGGTAGGGGTGCATTCTAATAGACCTAAATTTGCAAGCATAATCATGCAGTAATTGATATGTGCCATTTTTGCAACATCCATAGTAGAAACAGACCAGGACCAGATGTAGAGGGTAGTTCCTCATCTTCTTCCTTTATCTTTTAATTTTTTAAATTTTAATTCACTTTCTTCTTTTTCTTTTTTCTTTAAGCATATGAGATGCAACTCGATGAAATCAGGTGCTCGTCAAACTGAGATGACTGGAGAAATTACGTGTTTTTTAACAGTGAATGAATTTTTATGGCACTTTTTTTGTTTTCACATAACCCTTATCTAAAAATGCATGTCAGGTTCAATTTGCTGCTATAGATTGAGTAAAAATCCCAAAAATTGTAGTTTAGTAGCATGGGCCAATAGAGATTAATAAGGTTTAACAAAAATGATCGGCCATTTTCTCCCTAAATTCAGCTGCTGGAACAGGTCACCCCCATCACCTTTAACTGCCACTATGTCAATTTCTACTTAAGATAGAACAAAAGTTTTTTCACATGCAGGAGGGGAAATGAATTATCTTCGCAGCGAGACCAATAACTCGATATATATGTTCAAAATCTTACGAGATCCTGAGGTTATCATGTCGCATCTCATATTCATTTTGCTCATTCTCTTGAACCAAATGCTTCAAATTTGTTTATCATCAAATCCCAAAGAGACATGAGGATGATAATAATGACAATCTTATTGTAACGAAGAATGCTTTTATTACAAATGCTTTAATCAATTTCACTGTTTCTCAAGAGTGGCCATTTAAATCATTATTTCACATTGTTTTGATCTAATAACAGTGCCAGATCTTACCATATTAGCAACTTAAATTTATTTGGCTGTTGAGTTTTAAGAAATTTTAAAGCTTATGAGAATGACAGCTTCCATGTAAACATATGACAGTATTAGAGACTTGCTGTAGATATCACGTACATTTTTAAAATAATTTTCAGCAATTTATTTATCAGAGCCAAATTGATTAAACAGTAAATCAACGGAAACTGAAAGTGCCATCGTAGCTGTAATTTTCTTGAATTAAGAGTGATGTCAGCATTTTCTACCTGTTTCTTAAAAGAAAGTATTTTTCTTGTTAACACGTATTCTTCCTGGCTATCAGGTGCAATGGGAGATCGTTGTGCTCAGTCCTATAACTTCCCTTTACCAGACAAAAAGGGATTGAACAAGCAGTGTAAAGAGGAAATAATCACTTTTGCGCCCTTTGCTTGAAACGTACCATGAAAAATTATTTTAAATTATCGTTTAAGGAGAATGTTTTCGTCTTTATCGTTATAATTTTTTCAATATCGTTTAAGGAGAATGTTTTCGTCTTTATCGTTATAATTTTTTCAAATTCTTTGGCAATCAGTCTTTCTAGTGACAAGCTGGAAAGGGATTTTTTTTTCTTTTTACTGGTTTCTAAAACCGCTGTTGTCTGGCAAAGGGAAGTAATTGGGCTGATCTCTTCTTACGGAGTCCCTCTTTTGAGAGGGGCAGATAATCTGCAAAACGATCTCTCATTTGGCACATCATTATGTTTGGAAATTAATCTTTAGTACATTATTCTGTCTTTCTGGAATTTGAAAGAAGTTTATTTGGTGCATGAAAAAATCAGTGAAAAGTGATGTGAGTGGATGCTGAGTTCAGATATTGGTATTTCCATCAAAATCCACATTTTCACAATATAGAAATGTGTTACATGTGTTCATATATATATATATTGATTGCCTTATACCGTATTATGGGCAGTTGAAGTTGATCACAGAGGAATGTAAGATATAATGAAAAATGTGAACTTTTTCAGTCAGACATGCCTCGTGAAGCAAAATTGCAAGACCTTCCTTAATTTCATGACTTTCAAATCATGTTCACTGGATTTGAGCTCATTTCTAGATCTGTCTTACAGTATTCAGTATGAAAATGACTGAGTATTATTAGGTGTATTTAATAATTAAAGATTTTTGTGGAATTGCCCATAATATAATTCCTTTTGGTGTTATTATCCCATAGAATAACTTGTCTGCTGGGGATTTGTCACTCGTAGCACACATTTTTGTTTCAACTGAATTTACAAACACAGTAAACAACTAGTTGCTAGTAAGACATTGAGGGGAAGTGAAAATATAAGTGAAAACCAAGTCAGTCCAGTCATGCTGTCCTGTAGTTTCAGCTCCAAGAGAGGTAAGTATCTCTTGTGGTTTAACTTCTGCTCACTGTTGGCATTTTTATCCCATATACTGTGAAATATAATTCTCAATCCTGAGGATTTAAATTTTATATATATATATATAAATATATATATATATATATATTTTAATCGGTGTTAGTCAGGGAATGAAAGTTTTATAAGTGTATTCTGGCTGTATGATACCATTTGTGGTGCGTGTCGACGAAAAGTTCTAATAATTTGTTGAACCTGAGCAGTTTTATGGTAGTCTTTTCCATGGTTAAGTTATATTCTTTTTATATATATTTCTAAGTACTCTCTTAATCTTCCTTATTCATTCTTGTATTTGCAGCTAGTTTTTACAACCAATATAGACCGAGTACACTCCAATACAACATACACTGTGAGTGTCTACAGTATGCCACCTCCGGCTCCTGATAAGAAGGATCATGAGACATTTTTTGCTAGGCTGAATATTCACAGTGGTTTTCCATATAGTAAGGCCTTTGTTTGTTTTTGCTTGTGCACAAAGCTTATACCATATTTTGTGTCACCATAGACATCATGTGCATTTTAGGGGTGGTCTTCAAAACTTAGAAAAATTATTGAAAGTTTGAATTGATGATGTAGGATGCGACAATGTGAAATGAGGCGATGGTAAATTTTTTAATATTATATAGTTACTAGAAGAGAACCCATGGCTCCCATGGGAGATTTTTTAAAACACACACCTGCAACTTAAACTGTATGGCAAATTATGCGCACCTCGATGTTGATATTTTGGTTGTTTAAAACTGAATGTTACTCAAAGAAAACGTGTTTTGAATGCACCATACTATCGAACGTACAATTCAGATCTAGCAGCCTCGCAGGTTTATTATTCAATTATTACCGCATTATTAGGATAACATCAAAGATGAAAAGCATTCTTTGGGTATTTGTACATAGAAATGCAGATCTATATGCAACAACTTTGAATGCGAAATTTCAGATGGATCCATTCAGCAGTTTTGGAGTCCATAAGCCTATTATGGGCTTTCTTGCAATTTTATAATATAGACTAGAAGAGAACCCACGGCCTCCGTGGGAGATTTTTAAAAAATATATTAGTAGCCCTGGGGCGTGCGCACCTCAATGTTGACATTTTGGTCGACTAAACTCAATGCTACGCAAAGGAAACATGCTTTTGAACCTGTCATACTATCGAATATACAATTCGGATCAAGGAGTCTTGGGAGTTTATTTTTCAATTATTATCGCACATTTAGAATAATGTCAATGATATTACGCTTTTTATGGCTTTTAGTGCATAGAAACACAGATCCATATGCAGCAATGCTGTGTGCCAAGTTTCAGATGGATCCGTTCAGCAGTTTTGGAGTCCATAAGCCTATTGTGGGTTTTCTTGCAATTTTATAATATAGATAAGGTTCACAGTACTTTTTCATTTTCCTTTCTATCTTTCTTCCCTTTTGAGTTGAAGTCAAGATATTGGTAATTAAAGACAATGAAAATGACATACTCCTGTAGCTAAATTTTGTGAGAAAATGACTGATCACATTTGTTAATCTGCATTAATCCTCATTTATGATTTAAACATGACAAAATTACACTATTTGAGCTTTTGCTTAATAATTTCAACAAAATTTAACGGTAAATTACATTATTAAATACATGTACATGTAGCAGGGTTTTATGGTTTTATGAAAAAGAAAACAAAAAAAAAAAAAACAAGATGCCTTAAAAATACATTCGCTGTTGAAAGGTGACCTCTCTGGTTCCCTTAGATGAGTGCCTGGTTTCTGTAATTCATGTATTGTGCTTCATATGTACTCTGGCATCAGCCAGTGCCAAAAGTTTCAGAATATAGAACATGAAACAAGATAATCATAATCTTTCAGTAATAAATATCTGAAGAAATATTTTTGTGTTTGTGTCTACCTAAAACAAAGTCTGGTTGACAGGGAAAGATGAAATTGAGTTGCCTTGAATTTGAAAGTTCTTACAATGGCTTTTTTTTATGTTTTAAAGATATATGGGACTTGACACGATGAAGTCATACGCTCGTCAAACAGAGCCGACTGGAGAAATCACATGATTTTCAATAGTGAATGAATTTAAGCACAATTTTTTATCTTCACCAAACTCTTCTATATCAATCTAAAATTGCATTTCAGAGTTCAATATACTGAAATAGATCAAGTAAAAGCCCAAAAATTGTAATTTAGTGGCATGGCCTATCAAGGATTAATAAGGATTTACAGAAGTGATCGGCCATTTTCTCAATAAATTTACCTGCAACAACAGGTCACCCCCATCACCTTTATTGCCAATACCTCAACTTCTGTTCAAGGTAAAACAATTATTTTTTCACACACTGAAAGAGAAATGAATAATCTTTATAGTGATACAAATAACTCCATATGCACAAAGTTTGACAAAAGCCTGATTCCATCGTATTGCATCTCATATATGTATTTAGAATATTTGATAATAAATTTTGGTTTATTAAGTGTAAAATATTTTTTTTAAGAAAAAAAGAAAAAAATATTAATTTTAACTTGTTTATTTAGTTTGAATGTGTCGCATGTTTTCAGATGTGTTATAGTCCTGGCCCATGCAAAAACATGGAATATATGGATATCACAGCCAAATCTGTTCTTTGGCATCTATGGATTCCATCTTGTGAAAAATGCAAAATATTAATGCATGCCATATTTTGTTCATTTTTTGTTTGTTTGTGTATGTTCTTCCTATGTAGCATTTTTATTTTGTTCTCATATAATGTTCTTTTCAGAAATTGATACAGACCCTGGGGTATGGGCTCCATCAGTGATATACCAAGCCAAAAGCACTGGCACTATTGAAGTGAAATTCACTTTGTCACCACCGAATTTTAACCTCACAAACTTTGAGGTCATTCTGTCAAAGGATTACTCCTCTAACAGCTACCTCATCAAGAATGTCACAGAAGATGTAAGTACTTTGCGCTTGACATCAGAGACCTAATTGGTTGGCAGATGAGTATTTTCTTAGTTTATTTCTCATTGTTAATTTGGCCTTTTTTTTTCTGTTCTTTCCACGAGGCCTGTTTACGAGAGTGAGTGACTTTGGTCTGTCATTTTATTCGTTATCTACCTTCAGGTGTTTTCAGCGGTAAGAACAAATAATAAGTAAGAAAAAAGAAAATGTTACAGCATTGATCTTCCCTCAGAAAATAGATAATCTTATGTAAATTACCAGAGAATGTGGATCTAAATGCGGTACAACACAGATTGATCAGATATGCATGATCTTGTTTATTTGAATCATTTAGGTGGAATCGCACAAGGCATTACCTCACAAACGTAGAAGAAATATTTACTATTTTACATAAAAAGTCATGATATTTCTGCCCTTCGGAAGATGGCCTTGACATGTATTCATTAGGGATGATTGCCAGTTATAATGGTGCACCCTATCACAATTTTTTCAAACCAAAAAAACTGTACTGGAATGAGTCATTTTGACCATCCATCAGCCAAATCACTTCTCTTTGTCAGATACATGTACATGACTTATAACACTAGCAGTGTAAAGAACAAAAAAATAATTTTTACTCGTGATGTTTGAAACACAATGAAAATTTTGAAAAATTTACTATGTGATAGGGTTCATAGAAGTGAAGGGCCAAGTGCTCCATATTTTACTTATCGCTTCAGTGTTTGATCACAGTGCTTAAAACATCAGCGGCTGCATTACTTTTACTGCACCAGAAATGTACCAAAATTATCATGAGGCACTTCCTGGGTGTTTGTGGATTGTCAGCTGCTCTGCATTTCACTTGTTCTTCCCACATGAATGTTGTTGAGACTCATATTACGTCAGACTTACACTGAAAGAATCATTCATGTAGATCTAATCACTTGACAGTCTTTCACAGAACCCAGTGGTGCATGGATTGGCCCAGCATGTTAGATTTAAATGTAGTCTGGATCTTGGTCTCACTCTAGAGTTCAGGTCTTGTGTTCAAAACTCGAGAACAGTTGTGTGGGACTGTGAAATTGCTGAGATGAATATGTGAGGGATGGGGAATGGACAAGATCACCAGATGTGCGTAACCATGCCGATTTAGAATGCAAACCATTTTCAATGGACCGTCATTTCAGAACCTTTAAAAGATCAATGACATGCAAACGCCAGGCAGTGGAAGCATTTCCGAGCTTCATTCTTTTTATTTTGCATACCTCCAGAAATAGATATGGTATTGCTCATACATTTCTTGGCAAGCTTTACGTCAGTTGACTTCTGTCTTACATTGCTGATATCGAACCACATCTTATGATGGTAAATTCAGGGCCTTTTCTCTGGAATCTGAATACTGACCCAAAATGCATCGGCAGGACCAAAGATACCAGTTATCTACTCTGTCAAGCTGGTTGACTGTTACTATGTCTTAGTTTGATAGAAGCAGCACCCTAAAATTTAGCATCAAGGGAAAATCATATGATTATTAGGCCTGTTGCTCTTCTCTTACCTCTGTTGACCTTGTATAATCAAATTTTAGATCTACGTTTCTGGAATGAGATGGCACTGTTTCATTTTGTGATTTCAAAAACTTGGAGATTGCCAACTTTCTTATATTTATAGGAAAATTGATATCTTTGCCTCCTTTTTTAAAAAGATTTTATATTTTATTTTTTTGAAAACCCTTGCTACTAGCTGATCATATGAATTAGGGATAGACATATCTCTGTTATACTGCTTGTCTCATTTTGCCAGTAAGTCAGTTTTGTTTTAATAATTATTATGCCTTATTCAAGTCTACTGATACCAGCCATCAAGATTATACTTCAGGCAGTAAAACAGTAGCAAATTTTGGAACGGAAAACTGATAATCAGCTCCGAATAAAGTATTTTAAAATATGGAAGCAATTCTTGAAAGTGTATACAAACTTTGATATGATGTAAATGGTTGTTTCTTTTTTTTTTTCATCTTTTTATTTCACAATTCTTTGCATCACATTTCAAATAAAAGAAGTGAAAGTGATTTTTTTCCCTCTTTACAATGCCTGTCTTATTTCTCTGATAATAGGGAGTAATCTAAGCTGGCTGGCTGAAAAACTAAATCCTTACAGTTGTTTCATCCCAGTACTGGCATAAAATCTGTCATTTTCTACAATGTTATTTCTTGTGAAGTTAATGATTTTCTCTGCAAAAGTAACTTACCTTTGTTTTTGTGCTTGAATAAAAACACTGTCTTGATCATTTTTCACACAGGTCCGCTCTCCAGAAAAGCCTCAAGGCTTTGTAAACTTCACTGATCTTTCATCAGGAATTTATAGAATTGTGGTAAGTTGAAAACATAGTCAGTGTCGCTGAAGCATGTTCTGTTCTTGATTTTTCTCATAAAGACATTCTGTTCGGGTGGAAAGACAATGCATGGCAAACTGTTCTGAAGCTGTCTATTTTCATATCAGAGTATTATTCAGCACCTGAGTTTGGGGTGTAGAATGCCATCAGAGTATTTTACACCTGAATCGCACATGCACAGTAGACACTGTGGGCTAGATTTACCATGGATATTAAATCGTGCCCACGATTGGAGTAGGATGTTTGTTAAGGAAGTTATCTTCATGTATTGTTTTTTTTTTTTTTCGCAAAGTTTACTTCACTTCAAGTGAACAGTTTAAAAGATAGCTCAAACTGTTTGAAATTGAAAGAAACATACACATCAAATGGTGATGAGACAGTGAGTGACTGAGCAAGTTAATGAATGGAACACAGCTCCAGTTTTGTGGTACCGTACTTGTATGATAAGCAACAATGATTTCAGCCTGACACTACCCGCACATTCCCCCCCCCCCCCACACACACAGAGGGAAAAAGAGAGCAGTCAGTCACAATAGTTCATTCGTACCTCAAGACAAAAAGACTGAATTGAAACATGCTCTTTGCAGTGGCTTTAGCTTTGTATATTTTTTTAAAAACTTTAGCTGTTATCATTTGTCTTTTTCTCTCTTTCTCTCTGTCTTTCTTTCTCTCTTTCTCTCTTTCTTTCTTTTTTTCTTTCTTTCTTTCTTTCCTTTCTTTCTTTCTTTCTTTCTTTCTTTCTTTCTTTCTTTCTTTCTTTTCTTTCTTTCCCTCTTTCTTTCTCTTTCTTTCTTTCTTTCTTTCTTTTTTCTTTCTTTCTTTCTTTCTTTCTTTTCTTTCTTTCCCTCTTTCTTTCTCTTTCTTTCTTTCTTTCGTTCTTTCTTTCTTTCTTTTTTTTTTTTTTTAACAGGTGAAAAAAAGTTATTTTGGGTTTACACCAGTTGACCTGATTATGACATGGAGTATATGATTGTGAGATTTTAACACCTTTTTATTGTTGCTATTTGGGGCATAATCATGCTGATGTGTCCTTGACTAAAAACCCGATACCAGTACCACTGTTACTGTGAATGTGTAGCAGACATTATTCAATGGTTGTTACAGATTTGGGTGAGAGACCCTTTCCGTAAAGAGGAGGGTCAGTGTCGGTGCTGGCGCATGTATGGCAGTAGCAGGGAGTGCAGCAATATATGTGGCTCAGTCAGGACAGATTGGTTCAATCTCACTGTGACAGGTAAGATGTTCAATGTAACATAAAAGTAAAACAGATTTTTTTTTTTTTCGCTCAGCCTGCATCAGTAGTGTCACCGCTTTTGGTGATAATGTCATTATATGTCAGTTTCAGTTTCAGCGCTTTTGAGGGATTGAGAAAAAAAAAAAAAACTTTTTGTAGTCGGAGTCAGTTCATGAATAATTTGCAGTTGTGATTCTATCAATTTAATGCAAATTTATTGACACATTTTTTTATTTTTTAAAAAATATTTTCTGACAACTCCTATGCTCATAAATGGTTTGGAACATTAGTTGCATTATGGCATAAGACTGACTTCCGCCATTACCATAGAGCAGGGACAATATTTTATTCTGTTAGGGTTAATCCCTGGACATAGTGTTTATCAAAAGAATGATAGGGTATATATTTTAATCATTATTTAAAGATTAATTTAAGTGATAGCCCTGTGTGGCCTGCCTGGAATCAGCGCACTATATTGTGTGCAGACTGAGCCCACCTCCAGTGGTTCACATGTTACAGCATAGGCTGGTCATCAGTGATACAATATTGTTTCATTTATCAGACAGAGCTTTATATAAGTGAACACAAAATATTCGTAACAGTAAAACTATTAAGATTTTGTTATGACTGTTAAAAAGATTTCATGCTTTAAGGACAAGCTGAATTTGATCAAGGACGTCAAAGAGGAATAACAATGAAATTACCCAGGTTATGTGACTTCACCAGTTTAGTGACTAATTCATGATTGCCAGTTTCTATGGCATGTGAGTGAGACCAGATTATTTCCATTAATTCTGTGATTTTTTGTTTCGTTTTGTTTTCTGTTTGTACATCTACATTCTTTTTTGCATAAAATTATTTTGAATATTGAGATGTAAACTACATAATGGGAAAGAAAAACAGACGAAGGAGATCATAGTTTTATAAGCTAAACAAGTCAATAGAAAATATTTTGCATATTTTCATACATTTTCCAAGGAAGTTTCTTATTTAAGAATTACACTGTTATGACAAATTTTAGATTTGTTGTTTCTTGTATGTGAAAGAAATTAATGATAGCCACTTTACCCTGCCCAAACTGATTGATTTGCCATGTTGTTTACAAAACTTCCACCAACAACCACCACAGATATTCGAGATAAAAACACTACAACTGCTCCACCACCACCAGAAATAACTAAAGAGTATTCTGGATCAGAAAGTAATATCCCATTGATACTAGGAGGCTTGGCCATAGTGGCAGTTGTCATCATCGTCTTAGCCATCTTTTGCTGGAAGAGAAAACACAACGGTAAGAAGAGAGGGTCACTGTAAAATGATTGACATTATGTGGAACTTCAACCAACAAAATGCATCTTGTGACCTTTGGCAAACATACAAAAGAAAATACATGGGCTCAAGTTTTTTTTTTTTATGAAGTGTACGAGACTTGAAATTTATTGATCTTGTTGCAGTTGAATTATTTTCTCCAGCATAGATTTACCTGTGTTGCGTATATGTCACTTTTGTTTCATTTTTCTGTGTGTGTTTGTGCGTGCATGCAAGGGTTGAGTGCAGCTGCTCGTAGTATAGGTAGAATCACTAGTTTTTTTATGCACAGAAATAACCCTCTTTCCTACTCTAAACTTACAATGCTTCCAACCTAAAATGTTTCATTTAATACTAAATTTTCCTTCACTTCTGCTTTGTTTGCTCATTTTTGTGAAAGCCATTGTAGATATCATTTGAAAATTGCAAGAGAGAGTGATTTCTTCCAGCATTTTATGTGACTCTTGCTTTGTTGTTTTTATTTTCCAAATATTTAGTTACATATATGATCTATCTTGTTAACATCAGATTCTACAATTCTTTTAACCACATCAGGGAAGAAGAATTGAGTAGGATAAAATTTGAGACTGAACAGATGTTCTTGTGATAAGTGAATAATTTGCACTGTGATAGTGATACAGTTTATAAAGAAAATAACATACTGTGATAGGGGCAGCGGATATGGATTGCTGTTGTATTATTGATACTTTTTATCATTTCACTTTTGCAGTAAAAGATTGTCTTCATTTGATAGTTAGGAGAAGATCTCATCAAATAAACCCTCCATTGCCCGAGCTGAGACAAGACTTTCAAGATGTTAATCCATGTAAGTGAAGTTATTGTCAAAACTAGTAAAGTTTGTGCTATCTCTTATTTACTATTTTCATAATATTCTGAACTAGTATTGCATTGGCACTTTTCAACTTTATTTCTTTTTTGTTCTTTTCTTTTTTGATGTTGTAACTAAATTCTTGTCTATTTTAAATTGGTTTCCATACTTTTCAATGAGGGCAATTACATTTTAGAGTTGATCTGATTTGGATAGAAAGTTCTGTGACGACATACATTAATTGTGTTTTCCGGTAGTTGTCTCTTCTGCACCAGTTTCCCACTATTGTCATGAAGAAATAAAATTGTAATGACCTCTGCTGATATAAGATGTTCATTGTCACTTTTTTTTTTTCACACACAGACAATGGTCTTGTCAAGAAAACTGTATACATTCTGTCAGCTGAGGATCATAGGGCACATTCTTATGCTGCTGAATGCTTGGCTAAGTTTTTGGAGGTAAAATAAGATTCTTTGCCATTATTTTGGTTTCCACCGATATCGTAAAGGATGCCTATGAAACTGAGGTCATAACCATCCAGATAACCACCTGCAGGAGTTTGAAAGGTGATGAGAGAACATATCGGTCATAGCCGCCCTCCAGTCCTCAGTTGTTCTCTGGAATTCAACCAATCCCATTCCTGCCCATTCTTGGATGTTGCCTCCCCATTTCTTTCTTTTTTCTCCTTCATCTGTAGCTGCATCGTTTGAGAGAATCTCTTTGCAGAGCCAAATGAATGAGATTTCTGGCCATATCATTTAAGATTTTAGATTACTATAATAATAATATCAGGCTTAGAGCCCGTAATTATTGGGATAAGCGCTATATAAACACTCTCTATTATACCATTTTAGCTTTCCAACAAAGAGGAGATTGTCATGAGCTCCTATAGTTCCACAGATCCTGGTGCAGACCTTTTCATTTATTGTATGATCTTCTTAGTTTATGCCAAGGATTTTTCTTATTTCATATATATGTCTTTGTAAATCAGTATTTGTAACGTAAACGACATTCATATGATTCAAACAAAAGTTTGCTACTCCAGGTCATAATGTAGCACTCTGGTTTTCACATAAATATCCTACATGCAGTCCAGCACAGATAGCTCAAACTGATCAGGGAATCAGAAACGTGTTCAAGGAATCCGTTTTTCGAGGAATGCCTGAAATGCCACAGTAGAAGAAGAAAAAGACACTATATAAGTTACTAATACTACAGATGCAAATCCGTTTTTTTTTGCCAGTTAGTATTTTAAGATATTACATGAAATAGCTCTTTGCTTCTTTGCTTGGGAGTTTGTGGAGATGGGGGGGTTGCTTCGTCTTCAAGCAAGCATGACATGGCCAGGGTTGTAAATAACACCGGCTCATGGTCAGTAGCCTAAATGAAGTGAGTGGAAAGAAAAACAATGTGTCAAGTGGCTAAGTGATTGAGTGTGAACAGCTCAGTGTGTCCATCCCTGTTCTTATGCACCTAAAGTTCTATGCTGACCAGTCATTATGATGCACCCCCTTTCTCCCTTGCTGGTGCTGATTGCTCCTATTTGTCCATCAAAAAGAAACTTGGGACTTACCCCCTCATCGACATTTGACTCATAGAATGGTAAGCCACATCATTTCTACGTCTGTTTCAGTGGTTGACAAAGAAACTAAATTTGAATATAACATATTTATAATTGGGTACACATTAGTTTGTCACAACCACAGAATTTACTTAACGAATCCATTATTGTATCCAAGTTAAGTGAAGAGGTGTGAAGATTAATGGGACATTAGTTTGAGGTCCTCGAGCTTTGTTCAGTTCAAGAGAGTCATGTTTTCAAGGAAGAAATCTATATATTCAGATTTTATTCGTTCTTGACTATATTTTATTCAAGAGAATTGAAATTTTGTGGAGGGATAATCATTTTAATGTCATTAAATTTTACTGTTTTGATTGAATTCGACTGCTTGAACTTCTGGCAGGTAGTGAAAGTTTGATTATGAGATAACCTGCATAGAACATGGAATTGATTTATGTTAAGTTCTGATGGTAAAATAACAAACTTAGGTTTTGTGATGAGCAGCGATCTAGTGTCTGTAACGTAGCTTGAGAAAATAGATGATCAGCCAGATACTAGATATCTAGTTTGATATTTTATTATGGATTGTGTTTGCTCATTTCTCATCTATACTTCACCATGACATTCAGTCATGCATGATTAAATATAAACATCACAACCTCAGACTCTAACTGTTCATGAATTTTTTTTTTGTCTTTAATTAAAGGGTGCTTCAACTAACGTCAATGATCTGTCTCATCTTTGTCATTGATAACAATAGTCAAAGAGAGTGTGTATCTGCTGTAGCAAAAAATTTTGTCTTTCATCATCACATAACATATGCACTAGACCACAAGTTTGTAAATATTTTAGACTTTTTTTTTTTTCCTACCTGCGATAACAGAAGCACTGCCACTGTGAAGTGATCTACCATCCACTGTGTGACATTCATCAGAGTGAGGGAGGCTTCACCTGGTTCATAAAGAACATAA
>JBCAUA010834761.1:0-13982 GCA_038406235.1 Peronia verruculata
ATTTCTACCCACAAAATTTCTCAGCAAAAATTGGCAGCTTCTAAAAGCCGAGATAATCCTTTCTCTTAGGATTGAAAAGCTTAAGAAAAACAACATCTAATACTCGTAACTTCGTAGGCCTGCTCCTGTTATCTCAATATTAATACCAGTTATCAATTCTAACTCTGCTTGATACGCATAAGGCACGTTCCAAGTGAATTTCATAACTGTAAAATGGTTTGGTAATTCTTTACCCTGGTGAAGATGTGATTTTTGCCTGCACATATTCAGCGAACAGCCAAGATTATTATAATGAGTTGTAGCGGACATTTGTAACACTTACCCGAGCGTTTCATTATGATGACGTGTAATGGCAAAGGACACCCGTATGCGTGTGAATAATATGGCTGAAAGACATCTTGCTTCTTTGGTACACTACAAGTACCGAAGGGGTGAATTACGGTGCTTTGTTCTTTATTGGTGTAGCTACAGTGATATCTGGCGATTTCGCAGGTGCGGTCCCACCTACGAAAGGAGTCCCAGGCCCAGCCGGTGCAGGAGGGGAGGCAGAACCATCAGCCCCACCCCCAGAATCCATGGATCAGCCCCCTGGATACGAAAACATTGGATTTGAAGGAGGTAAGCCTATGCAGCGTACAGGATTTGATCTGTGCAGAGAACACAATCAAGATTCCAATTTTCAGCATTGGAACAAGGCTTGAAATCGGGTCGTAGGTACACACTAGTAACACTCACAACATAGATCACAAATCCACTAGAACATTCACTATAGACATGAAA
This sequence comes from Peronia verruculata, assembly GCA_038406235.1. Taxonomy (NCBI): domain Eukaryota; kingdom Metazoa; phylum Mollusca; class Gastropoda; order Systellommatophora; family Onchidiidae; genus Peronia; species Peronia verruculata. The sequence continues at coordinate 781 of JBCAUA010834761.1, forward strand.
ACCATCACCTAATATGAGTGTCGTTTCTGTTTAATATGAGTGTCGTTTCCGTTAATATAAGTGTCGTTTCTGTTAATATGAATGTCGTTTCTGTTAATATGAATGTCGTTTCTGGTAATATGAGTGTCGTTTCTATTAATATGAGTGTCGTTTCCGTTAATATGAGTGTCGTTTCTGTTAATATGAATGTCGTTTCTGTTAATATGAATGTCGTTTCTGGTAATATGAGTGTAGTTTCTGTTAATATGAGTGTCGTTTTTGTTAATATGAGTGTCGTTTCCGTTAATATGAGTGTCGTCGACGTCGTATGTCTTATTACTAATGGGATGAAAGATATGAGATTTTTAATAAATATTAATTGCCCAAGTTCAAATTAGTTTTGATTTCCTGTTCGCTGGGCCTTCGTTTGTATTTTACTGAGAACGTGAATAAACAAGCAACCTATTTCCGTATGTATGCGAGCTTTTGAGTTCTGAAATCTTTAATAATCTCGCCTTGCATGGCTGTGTCTCTGCCTGAGTGAGAAATAGGAGCTGTGTTTGGCAAGGGTTTGCAATAATAATTCGAACAATCATTAACTTTTGTTACTATTACTTGTCGTGAACAGACAAGTCTCCTATGAGCTTGAATAAGTTTTTTCCAGCATTGAAAACTTAAACCACAGTCTTGTGGGTAGTATGGGTATTATAAGGTAACTTTTGCTAAGACAGTAGGCTATTAAACTTTTTTTAATTTGTCCTTAAAATCAAATTTCTCTCATAATTGATAAAACATATTGGGCGAGTACTACACACATACGCACGCACGCACGCACGCACACACACACACACACACAGACACTTTAATAGATTGCTACTTGAATGTCTTGAATAGGATTAGAACAAATCAGGCTCAAGAATATCTGCTGCAGCTTACAGCTTGACAAACTGTAGAAATATATTAGGTCAGAAAATGAGGCACCAGAATACTGAGAATACAGCCATGTCTGTAGTGGAATTGCGAGCTGGGTAGGTTTGCATTGTAAGACATTCACTCAATACTGTCTTAACAATGCTCGTTTTTTCCACACTGCCTGTCCCTTGTGGCCTTTTCTTTCTCCCTTTGTTTCCCTCTTTCCTTCATTCCTTCTTGTTTCTTTCTTTTCTCGTTATTTGTCCCTCCTTCCCATCAATTTTTCTTGTTATTTCTTTTCTTTCATTCTTTCTTTCCTCCTTTCTAAAGATCTTCATTTCTCTTTTCTTTCTCTTTTTCTTCTTTTTCTTCTTTAAATCATTCCTTCTTTCTTTCCTTCTCTCTTCCAATTATTCTTTCTGTTCTTCTTACCTTATTTCTTTTCTTTCTTTTTGTCTGTCTTTTCTTTCATTTTTTTTTTTCTGTTGTTGCTGTTCCTCTCTGGTTTTTTTTTTTTTTTCTTTTTCTCATGCGCTTTCTTTCTAGTTTGTGCTCCTTACCATCTTTCTGTTCTGCATTTTAGTTTCTTTCTCTGAACCTTTAATAGTAACGACCTTGACTTTGGCAAGCATTTACCTGTGTTATGATATGGCCTGACCCAGCAGAAAGCTAAATATATAACAAACCTAACATTTCACTCACGCGCACGCCGACGCCTATCGGAAAAGCCCGGAAAGAGACGCTGAGTTTACGGCGTAAGTTCCTGAGAGCGTGCGGGAAAAACCACACGCACGCAGGAGATCAAACAAATCAATAAAAGTTTGTGTTTCAGAATCCGACCAAACTCAAGAGCGGTCCAGTTCTGCACGGATGATCAGTGTATTCTCATAGTCATCTTTGAAGTTCGACTGTTTCATTGAATATTAGTCTTTTTATTTACTTATTAGTTTACAGAATTCTGCATCATTAAAGCACCATACCTACGCGATAGATATAAAAGTAAGCAAAGAGTGTTTATAGAAGTTGCTGGGAATTTTCTAGATGCACTCATAAGCAGGAGATGTATGATAACACAGAAAGCAAGCACATCTTTATAATGCATGTGTTTGAGGTTTATTTGCAAAAAGGGTAAGAATGAATATCTGGAACAGAAATGGATAAAACAGTTTTAACTGCAGATTCAGGGGAACAGCTGGTGGATTGTAAACATAGCAGTGGGTCAGGTAACTGTTTTCTTTGACTTCCTGGCACTCTTTCTTTCTTTGTTTCTTGAAGTTGTCCTTTCTTCTTTCTGTTTTTGCTTCTTTCTATGATCCTTTTATTGTTTGTCTTATTCTTCCATTTTTTCTTTTGCTTATTCTTTTTGTTCTTCTCTTCTTCTTTCTTTTCACTTATTCTTTCCCTCTTTCTCTTTGCTCTCTCTTCCTTCAATGGTTGAGTTGCTGAAAGAGCTTCTCATTTTATGTATTAAAGCATTTTCTGGAGGAAGAGAAAAAAAAAAAGCACGAAAAGAAATGAAAAGTCCTTCACTTTTGGAATGTAACTGACCAATAGGAGGGTCATTTGTTCTTCAGAAGTATTCAGATACAGCTACAGTTAGATGTAGGCAGTAATATAATTATGATTGGGGTCGCTCATTCAAAGCACAGATTTCAAATTGATGGTTGTTTGTTTACATTTCTTTTTCTTTTTTGTTTTTATTCAGATGTTTTTTTTTTCTTCTCTTTTTAATCCAAGCATACAAACTACATTAACTTTAAGAGTTTCTTGTTCTGTCATTGAATTTAATTATAGAGAAACTTTTACTTTTATTTTCATTTTTTGTTTTTTTTTTGTTTTGCTCTTTTAGCCAGCTTACCTCCTCCTACGTATGATGAAGCCACAGCTGGACCGCCACCAGAAAGGAAAGAGGTTCGAACGTGAGTGAAACTTCATATGTACAAAAAACAATTACTATTGTTCTAGAAATTACTGAACAATATACAGGGAAAAAAAAAAAAGAGAAGAAGAAAGAAAAATGCAGAAATTGATAACAACAAGAGGTAAAATATAGGATGAGAAATAGGCATAGATGGAGAAGATAAAAATGGCAGGAAAGAAGAGAAAAAAAGAATAGCATAAGCTTCACACTGATTCAATTTATGGTTGCTTGACATCTGATGTAATCCAGAAAAAAAAAATATAAAAAATTCAGAGGTGACTGAATTGTTAAATCAGTATCTTCTGATTTGCTTTTAATGTTACTGTATTTGTCTAAATTTTCAAGTGCCATGTACATTAGAGCCAATTCCATTATCCTTATACTTATCTTTCATTTAAGTAGGAATATGTCAAGTTAAGATTTTAACTATTTTCAACCACAGAGAGTCATCCATCACGGAGGAACAAGCTAGAGAGGCCATCATTAATTTTGCTGCTGAAAACTGTTGCTATGGTGCCAAACCAGCCAGGGAAATGTCCTTACGTGATTTTAAATCCACCAGTGCTTTCCGGGTAAGTTAACAAAAAAAGAAATGAAACAAAAATTCTCATCTTCCATCATATTGTCACTGCTCTAAAACAGACTTAGGCCAGAATGTGATTGATGTCTCATGGCCTTTTTGTTTTTAAATGTGCTAAAAGAATTAAGTCCAGCATGGAAAACTTGAATTTCTCAGGGATCTAAAAATGTGTTCAATATTTCCGTAATTCAAGATTTCTGTTATGACATTTTTAACAAAGGAATAGAAGGGCAGTTAATGAGACATAACCATGATGACACTAATGTAGTCCCATCTTAACAATATTCTAATTCTAGGAATCAGCACCTTCACTTCATCTACATTACATCATCCATTGTCTTTCGGACAGCGAGTTTTCTGTGCTTGACTGTATGTTCTGTTTCAGTAGAATCATAATGGCATAAATCATTAAATGACTTGTTTTATAAATAGGTGTTCTCAATAGTTCACAAGAGCCAGCTTGGCTTATGCCATTGTTGTGGAGCATTAGCAGTTAAGATATGTTATCAGTCCTTGACGTTCATGATGACTGTCTATCAACATCACAGATGTTTTACAGATAGCAGAATCCAGACTTTGAGTGATACGTGTCATGTCAATATGGTGACGTTGATGAAGAATGGCCCATAATTACACTCTGATACAACTGATTATCGTTGCAAACTGTTCAACATTTGTCCAAAAATTTTGCCTTTGCTTATTTTGTTTTATATTTTTTTGTTGTTGTTGTTTTGTTTTATAGTCAATATTCAGAGAATTACAAATGGTTTTTGCCATAAGGCAGAGTTATGTGTACAAGGATTGCTGGATGGAAACGAAAATACCATTACTTTTACATAATTACTTATTTTATGCAGATCAATTTTGACTCTTCATATTGCAGTATACATTAGAAACATTTTGCGAGAGACGTTCAACCAAGTGGAGGTCTGAACCCTACAGAGGTGAGGGCATCAATGTCATGGGCCCTCCACCAGGTCCCTGGGACATTCAGGCCCAACCGTCACAGATGTTTGCCAATAGCAAGATACATGTGGAAGTCCCAAATACTGCTAATGTCAAGGTAAAGCAGAACAAGCACCTCACTATCACAGAAATAGCGCTGTGGTCCACTGTTACTACTTCTATTACTGTTACTGCTGCTATTACTACTACATGTTCTAGTATTACTACTACCACCTCTACTATAGCACTGTGAGTTTGTGTAGATGTTTGGAGCAGTCTGTAGGCCTATTTATGTTGGTGCTATAGTGGCAAGTAGTGCAAAGAAAGGAGGGTCCGTGGCAAAAGAAAATGATTTAACTAAGCTATGCAATTTTTATCATGGGAATTAGATTTTTCTTTGGAAAAAGAAGAGCTATGTTTGTGATAAGTGTCTTTGATCATCTTAGCATATTATACTGAAGATTTACTGGGAAATATGGATAGAGTGTGATTATGCACCTTGATTGAATTTTCACAGATAATTCACCACTCTTTCGAAATTTGTGTCTATAGCTGTAGAAATAATTAAATTTTACACCTTTGAGACATTTTGCCATATGAGTTATATGTATACACCAAATGTTTTCAGGACATATTAAGTTGACAAAAGTAAAGTCAGTTTTAGATAGGCCTATATGCTATGTTGTTTAACTCTACCAGTGCTCAGTTCAAATGAAAGAAATTTATCGCAAGCAAATGTTTTCCACACTTGTTTATGCCGATGCTCTAGAAATAAAAACCTAGACCCAAACATCTGTTTCTTTCTCAATGATCATCAACATTGTCAATAAAACATTCCTAAGCTATAAACATTGTCAAAATGTCTTATTTTCTTTCTATCATTTTCTGTTTTGTTTTGTTCCTTCTAGCCCTGCTACAGTTGTAATGCTGTTGGTTACAGAACGTGCAACTTTTGCTTCGGGAGTGGCAGAGTAAGTCTAGAAATCACAGATGAAATTCGTTGACTGTATTTCATAGCCGTTTTTTATTCTTATAATGTGCCCTCAGCATGATGAAAATCTACTGCCATCTTTAGTCTTGAAAATGCTCACAGTGAAACTGTTTTACACTGGATAACTTTAAAAACATTTCCTATATTAACCTATGTGGTAAAGACTTAAACCCAGGTGATTATTCTCATGGACAAATTTAGGTATCAGGATATGACAGTAAGACATTCTAGAAATACATGAATTAACTTTCTGTGCTTGAAGCTTATACATGCCCGAGAACCATTAGACATAAAATACATCCTGGCTTTCTGTAGCAATGATAATTATTAATCTAGATCTTTATAAGTCTGATCATCCATAACTATGACTTCCCATGACTATCTGATGAGCTCGTGGCTTTGTTTTGCAGAGGAGATGCATGACCTGCGATGGCACTGGAAGACAAAGGCATTTTGAACAAGGAAGAGAGGAATGGAGATCATGCCCTTTTTGTATGGGAGGCTACTCAAGGTATATTTTTTATACTTGTAATCAACATTTGTGTTAGATGTGACCTTTATAATTCCTCTCTTTTTTTGTTTTGTTTTTTTGCAACAAATGTGCAGCTCTATGATACTAGCATAATTATTATTATTTTTTTTTTTTCTGAGATTCTTTAGCAGCTGGATACTGTATGTTGACACACTCACAAAATAAAATTTAAAGGAAAGGATTGATAAGATGCAAGTAAGTTTTAAATAGTTAAAATTCATCAGAAAACAGTTTTCCAAGTCAATATTTAATCTTTTGATAGTCTGCTTTTTTTGTGGAGGAGTGTAGTAATTGAAGATGACAAACCATGAAAGATTTTGCTTCATTATCTGACCCTTGGAGCATCAGTAGAATTGCTTGCAATGTGTGTCAGATATCTATATTGATATTAATTTATTCATGTTCAAGAAATGACAGTATACCTCCAAAGACATTACAAAAGACAAGAACTGTTGTATTTATGTTGTGTATTATTCTGGAAAGTAATTCAAATACAACATATCTTGGGCAAGGTTCGATACATCTAGAAAAAACTTAATTTTGTATTGCTGTGATAATTTTTATCTTTCACAATTTTGTGTGATTTTTTTTGTCTTTCAGTTGTGGCAGTTGTGGCGGCATGGGACGGAATGTGTGTAATAAGTGCCAAGCCAGGGGAAGTCTGCGCTGGTATATTGAGCTAACTATTAAATGGTAGGGCTAATTTTTTTATTTTTTTTTAGTTCTACATATCTGTTGGCCCAAACATATGTCTCACAGCCAGTCAAAATGAAATGTATGTCGATTTTTTACCATATGGAGTTTTTGGTATCATGTGAAAGGTCATTTCATACCTTTTCAGATGGTGAAAAAAGTTTTGAGCTAGCTTTAGTCTAGACAGAGATATTGCAGTTTAAAGAGACAAGCTGGGTCCCCCCCCCCCCCCCCACACACACACAGCAGTGACTGAAATTCCAAGAAAATCGAATTTAAAACAATGGTCGAACACATAAATCTGCATACATTCCTCCCATTGAAACCCAATTTTAATGAGGAAATATTCATAAATCGAGAATAAGACTGATGCTTTCATGTTCAGAGATGAGTGCACTTTCGATTTCTGCAATATAAAAAAATTTGATGTCAGACCTCCCTCATCCCATTCAAAGCCCGATTTCTCGGTTCTAGCCCAGCGACCTGCGTCTCATTTTGGCTGGCCGCAAAACATCCATCTGACTTTTGTACCTCCAGCTTCTCATATCCATCATCAGGTATAAATTCATGGAATGAGCAGATTTTTTATACATACTTGTAAAAATGTTTGAAAGACTTGAGCTATGGAGACAGTGCAACATGAAATATTACGATGGTTTCACAAGCATACTGTGCGAGTGTGAAATTTGGGAATTTCATGTCCCTTACATGACTTTTTTTATCATTTGCATGTTTGAGCCATTCTCAGGCAAGGAGATAAATTATACATTTATACTGTTTTCCATGGTTAGAGTTATTTACTTGAATATTTTAGTCAAAGTTCTCAAGAATTAAGAAGTTCAGTCTGATAAGTTACTGACAAGAATATCTTTGTTTCTGGGATTCATGCTCAGTTCAACTTCAAGTAATATAAAATAAAAATTCTGAGTGTTCAAGTGAATGTTTATGAGACATATGCTGTGCGCTGTGGTCAGTTCAGAAACGTTTTGCAATGGTCACTCACATTGGTCCATTGGAGTGAGAGAATGGACAAACATTATTTCTTCCCATAAAACTTACAATGTGTACTGCTTATGCGGCAAATGATATTTACTGAAATATTAAATTAATGAAATAACATAATGACTTTTGAATAGGTTTACTTATGTGGTGACATCATTACTAAAAACTTCAAAACAATAACAAATGTTGAGGAATGACTATGACAATTTGTCCATTTGTCTTTGTTAATTTTTGTGAAAACTATGTGATTACTAATGACTTATAGTCTTGACGGCTACCCTATCTGTAATATTATAATTGTTAGCTTAGACTGTGATTATCAAATTCATGTGGCTTGCTGTTTTTGCAGCTGGAGCAAAGTTTTGAGTTCAGTATCAAATACTTTCATTATAATACCGGCTACCAGTGACACATTGTGGAAATAAACACTTGCAAATCAGAAAACTCAGAGATACATTTGACTTGTTTTATTGACTTATATACAATTCAATTTTCCAGGACTAATTATATGGAGGATCATATTGTTGAGAGAACAGCCTTACCAGATGAGCTTGTTCGTGGAGTCACAGGACATGTGGCATTTGAGGAGACAAATGCCATGGTAGGTTAACCTTCTTTCTGCAAAAAAACAAGAAAAATGTATAATTTTTCTTGATATATTTAAACAGTTGTTGCAGAAAGTCATTTTCATTAATGTTTCACTTTATAAAATAGAAAATAGTCCAGCCGGCAACTAACCAAACAATATAAAAAAACAAACAAAAATATATTTATCATTAACAAGCTAAGCTGTGTTTGCCAGATTTTGTCAGGAGAAAAGAAATGATGATCAAAAACATAGTAGATCTAAGAGAGAATAAAACTGAAAATGATGATATTTTCAGAAATTAAGAGTCCTTTGACACCAACAGATATTTTATCTTTGGAGGTGTCTATTTATGCGACTGGGTCTATCTTGAATACGCGTCACCCGGACGTCAGACCTACGTGATAGCGTTAGAGTGGACTTGCGCTCGCTGAGGGTCCCGGCAGGTTAAGCCAGCAGGGTTGGTCTTGTCCATTTTAAACAGTAGGAAAAAGGAACTCCCTAGGGGAGAGGATTTTCTTTGTTGCCGACACGTGGGACAGCACTAGTGATTTTTTCTGTTATCATGAGTAACGTAACTGAGACTAGTTGTGTAAATAGACTCAGCCTTTGTCTTTAGATGACTGTTTAAACACATGAAATACACTTCAGGCATATTTATTTTTAGGCCTATCCATGAGTGGCACAAATACAGAGTAAATTGTAAGGTTAGGACATTGTATGGACATATTTTGATCCAATGTCAGTGAACTGAGTTCTAAAAAATGTTTACGAGTATTTTTGTTTTTGCTTCTTGTATGACCTAGGGCTGCCATCTTTTGAGGAATGCCCGAGACAGAGATCAGAGTTTCAGTAGAGTTGATTTACAGTGCTGTTACGACTTTGTATGTTGCAAAGAGTTTTTGGTTTGGCCAGAACAACGTAATAAATTTCTGTTGTCCTGACCCATGATCTTTTTTTGTAGGTGTGGCCAGTCAATCATTTTCCAGAAGCAGAAATCAACGCAGCTTCAAACAATCTTGTTACCAAACACCGCTCACAGTTTCCCGCAGAGAGAATTCTCATGCAGGTAAGGACTAATGAATAGCATCAAGGTGACAAATTTTTTGCCATTCTTGATACGAAGGGGAGATTGCTTTTGTAGACATGATTTATGTACAAACTGCATTTCTCAGCAGTATATTCCATTTTATTTCAGTCTGTCTAAGTATATGCTCATACGTTTTCTTTTTGTATGTAAATCTAATGGACATTCTGAATTTCCATATGACTATGTGGATGCTGAAATTGGATTATAAACAACTGTGCAAAGTATTGGGTCATTTGCAGTCAAATACATGAGAGACTAGTCCACCTTTAATCCTACCCTATAACTGTTGTTACACCAATTAGATGTGCAATAGTTACCCATCAACAAATATAAATATTTAAGTATAAATGGATATAAATATAAGTATATAAGTATATATTTAAGTATAAATAACTATAAATATAAGTATAAATAAGTATAAATTGTTTTGAGCTGTATGCTCCGCAATTCAGACAAGGACACTGATTAACTCTGTCCTGTCACAACTCACAATATTAAATGAACAGAGCATTCATCACCATTATCACCACTGTGAGATCAAAACATTGCACATTATTATAATAGATGTATTTGAACATTAAAATGAAAAGCTAAAACCATGCAGTTGTTAGATTTTATCACTTACTTTATTCATCAGCGCCATAAAGTGTGGATCATTCCTGTGACTGAAGTGGAATACAAGTACAATGATGAAAAAGATACGTTTTTTGTATATGGACTTGAACACAAGGTCTACTGCCCCAACTATCCAGCCAAATGCTGCTGTGGATGTAGTATTTTGTAGTGGAGGGCATTACCAACTACATGTAATCTACTCTCCAGATTTCCATATATAATCCTCATTGTTTCTTTTCTATTTATTAGCTTAGATGCCAAGATAAGCTATAGTGCAGCATGTAAGAGATTATTCATGTTCTTATGAAGAATATTATGCTATGCATGTGTTCTGCCTACAGTGTCTAAACGGACTGCCATTTTTGAGTTTGTTGTTTGATTTAACTCCTACCAAAATAGTTCTGAGGAATTTCTGGATCTACAGCATCAAAATATAATTAATCTCAGTGGTGATATCAAATATTTCTGATCATAATTTTTAAACAGTTAGTCTTAGCCCTGCTGGATTTTCACCAGTTGCACTGTGTAGGCAGTTTTTATTTCTATGATAACTGTATGAAGCGTTTAAAATATCAAATTATTTAGACTGTAGTTTAAAATAGCTCAGTTGATACTAAATATGTCTTAATTTTGGTACATGTATCTGTCATAAACTAGAGTAAAGGGTTCACTATATTATCACTTAATATAATTTATTAGTCGGAAAATAACTGCCCTGACATGATTATTTAAAATGTTAGAATTTTGTCATTGAAAAGATTGTAGCTGTCAATATCGTTCTATGAACAGTTGCTAATTGCTTATTAGATGAAATAATGATCGGTCTTTGATTACTTTTGAAATTTGGAGGTATTATAAATGATTTGAGAATGGCTGAACTTTTTCTATCATGTTGTAAAAATGAGATCAAATTAATGCTACTGTCATTTGACGCTGCAAGAGAATATTTCGTGTACTTTATGGCTTTCTTTATGTGATTCCATTCATGTATCTTTCTTTGTCTTCAAATGATAAATGTTCAATGTATATAGGCCTAACTAAAGTCTTTGCCAAACGTGTCATTCAGCCTCTGTTACTTTTATTCAAATCTACATAAGGCTAATTGAAAATCATGACCTCTTGCAGGGAGATGTACTTTTCTTGGATTTACATCTTTAAAAAAAAAAATGTGGTAAACTTCAGCGAATTTGTATAGCCAAATGATTGCGTGGTTGTATTTAAAAGAATGATACGAGTATCAAAATGGGCTGATTTACTACTATTTGATGAGTATTATTTAAAAGTAAGGGACATAAATTGAATGGACACCAAAACACCAAAAGCAGTTCAACAAGGAGGCAAAGACAAAGTTTACCCTCTGTCTTTGTGCTTGATTCTTAAGTTTATTCTTTGCAACTCTTGGGCACGCTGGGGATGTTTCAAAGGACTGTTCTGATCAGCTTATCACTTAGATTACACAATGTATGAAAGGAAATCAGAGTTAACAATCTGCAGCAAGTTGGAGGACCTATAGGGCTGGTGTGTCCAGTTGACGGTAAGATCTTTGCCATACCGTACAGTTTGTCTTTCTTTGATTAACTCCTGGTCTTGAAGCTCAATAGTATTTACTACATTACATATGTACATTATATGCATGTATAATGGATTAAACTTGGCATTTGTAATTTTAATGGAATGTCGGCGGCGGCTGATGTGACTATAAAGTTACTAATGTGGATTATAGACACATGAGGAAGGACAAAAATTTCAAAGAAAGTCCTTAGCCCAGTAAGGCTCTGAATGACTGTATATTCCATTATTTAGTTCAACTGTATCCTCTGAAGAGTCATCGCCATTTGTGGACCTTGTTTATGAATGTAAATTATTTCATTCCCATTGTATGCTGGAGCTTTTGTATAGAGCTGGCGCTATGTGTATTATTTATTTTGTTTGTGTTTTTTGGGTGATGCAAGGCTTTGTTACTTAAATATTATGACCTTCCCTGTAAGCATTTATAAACTTTTTTTTTCATGTGAACGTATGGATGATAGATGAAGAGATTGACTACTCACCAAGTTATTATGTCAATGTGGCTGATGATGATAAGTCATGTGGAAAGGGGATGATGATGAATAGATGAGAGCAAAAAATGAAGAGAAAAGTTCTCCAAAGTTATACTCATATTCCACAGAGATGCATGTTACTCATTTTTTAATTTTTTTATAATCTTTTCCTGTATGTAATGGTATCCAAGAAATGTTCATTTTATTCTTATATTGTGTTTGACTTTGCATATCAGCTTCTTGAGCTATGACACACATCATTATCTGCTTAATAAGATAAGTGTGAAATTAGCTCATATGAACAAATGTGAGCAATGGCCGACTCACAGAGACAGGTGCTACTGAGCCCAGTGAAGTTTTATGCACATCAAAATTGCTCGATCATTAGGTGCTTTTGATTTTTGTTATGCAAATTGTAATTTGCTCATAATAAAAGTTATATGAACCTAATGCAGTCTAAGATCTTTGAAATGACAGTGTTGATGATTAGTGACTGAATGCCTTAGTTTGTATGGCAGAATACTTAAGTAAAAAAATTCCTAGCCATCAATTTAACTATCCAAGTTAATGTGGTATTTAATGAGCCCTGGATAGAAATGTCATTAAAAATACGACAAAACTTGTCTTGTAAAAAAAAAAAAAAAACTTGCTTAGGCTCAGAGGCAAAATATAAAAATGAGCTCCCTTACTCATTACTGCGGCAAAAAATTGTTCAGATTTACATATTTTATTTCACCAAAGTATGCAGATCCACTCTTGGAACATCTTAGCATCTGAACATTTCCAGGATCAAAAACTGAGAAAGATTCCAAATTCCTTAATGCTCACAAGGCCTCCCACACAAGGAATAGCATACATAGGCACCTATTTCATAATGCAAATCTAACAACAGATCAGTTCCAGTCAGCCCAGATGCTGTTTCGTAGACATGAAGGAAATGGGAGCAAGAACTTGCCAACTGTCTATATCATTAAACATTGGTCTGACATAGGTGCATTGGGAACTTACGTGTTTTCCGTGGAAGACCTAAACAAGCTACTGTTTAGCTGCATTTTATGTATTTTGATTGGGAAGCTTAAACAAACTACTACTAATAAGTAATAATTTTAAAAGCTATTAGACCCCTGATAGCCCATAACATCACTTTCCTAAAATTTTTCCTGTTTTGGGCTTTTTTATGTTGTTTAAATTTCACCAGTGAGCAACAACGATAGCTACAGCTTTAACTATAATGAAGTACAGTCGAGTCCACGCAAACCGAACTCTGATAATGCGAATTTCTGATAATTCGAATAAAAACGGAACAACAGATTT
>JBCAUA010834782.1:0-13982 GCA_038406235.1 Peronia verruculata
TTTTTTTTGGTTTTTTTGGGGGGGGGGGGGGGGGGGGGGTGGTTGGGGCAAAACCCCCCCCCCCCCCCCCCCCCCGACACGCTACATAACTAACTAACGGATACAATAACTTTCTTAGGCACGGACAGAGAGAAAGACTCAAGAGGTGAATCAATAGGCTCAAACAGACTCCAGATCTAGCTGGGCCAATAGGCCCAAATAGACGGCGCCATTTTATTTTTAATTTTGTATTTTTTTTTTTTTTTCAACCACTGACAAAGTTACAGTTAAGTTGAGCGAGCAAAATGACGTGTGCTCAAAGTAGGATGGTGGAGGCTGTCGCCAATATAAATACTTAGTGTGACATTTTGCTGTGTTGGGTTGATTAATGAAGGCCTGTCGGCTGGTGAAAGTACGTACTAAAATGAAAATGGTTTAGTACATCTCTGTCCACACCTTATGAGCTGAGGTGGCAAGTGTCTCTCCATACAACATGACCACCATAACACAGGCAATGAGTGACAGACAGTGACAGAGATAGCAGATGTAAGTGATGCGGCTAACCCTTGAGCAGAGCCATGAAAAATTTGAAAATTTAATGTGAAATGCTTTAAGTCCAAAAACTCAAACTAAATTGCATGGCTACCAGGGTAAAAGATAAAGTTGTGATTTTTTAAACCTTTCTTTTCAACAACTCTATAATTGTCACTGACGGTCATTCTATAAATGATATAAATTATTTTACTGTATCACATTTCAAAACAGTGGGTTTGGTGGAGGGGAGGGGGGGGCGGGAGGGGCCTGAGGAGGTGGTTACTACTAAAGATGTTGACTGCTTTCTATGAGTGTATGTCTGTGTGTGTGTGACTCTGTGCTTGTATGATTGTGTGTGTACGTATGGTGTAATTTAATTGCAGTAACAAAAACGTCTTTTTTGTGTGTAATCTATTGATTGGAAACTTTTGTTGACACTAAAGAGTAAAATTGCCAGTGGATATAGCAGTAGCTGTATCTTCAGGCGCTTTAGGTTCAACAATGTAGCGCTAATCATCATAATTTTACGGACAGCTGTTGGACCTCGCTGATGATTTATAATTTCAGAGACAGCTCGAAATTCTGTATTGATCCGCCTGCTCTCATAAAAAATATCAACAAAATTCATTATTCAGCGTTTTTATAGTTGAGTAGCCAATTACGATTCCTTGCATATTTAAATAGTCAACCAAAAAATGATTGATATCTTTTTTTTTTTTTTTAACTGCCAGTGGCATAGCTTATGAATATGATGAATCACGCTGACAGTGCTGTATAATGCCAAGTAACAAAAATATAACACGTCTTAAGAGAAAACAAACAAGCAAACAAACAAATAAACGTAAAACAAACAGGAAGATAATTAAAGTTACATCACTATCGTTTCAAAAGTCTTTAATATGATGATGCTGTCTACTCGTATTGGGCAAACAAGAGAATAACACAGAGAATGTACATTTAATTAGTTCTCAAGCTGATGACTCAACTCGTCTCACCTGGCTTCACCTGTGTGTTCAGTCATAGCCATCATACATGGTATACTTTGTGCAGGTGATATAGAACATCATCATAACTTCAAGCCATGAAGGATGTAGAAAAAAAAAAGGCGGGGAGGGAGCGGGGGGAGGGGGGGAGTTTTAGTTTGGCTTAAGTTCGACACTTGAAAAAAAAAAAAAAGTAAGACCAAGATCAGGCTTGGACTGTGTGGAGTCATCTGGCAATATTTTGTTAAAATTTGAATTCGATTTTGACACAAAATTGTAGCCTGCCACCACTCTCTCTTGAATATAAAGACTTCACTACATTGACTTTGACGTCAGCCAGCCAGACTCGATCACACTTTGTAGCAGAAAATGCCGAAAATGATTTTCTCCAATCAGAAGACTTCTAAATGTACACAAAAACTGAGCATCGGACTCCAGCCGGCTTCCAGTCAGTTTCAGCCCCAGTAGGCTACTACCCGTTGACTGTCTTTCGTATCCAAATTCAAACTGTAATATTATAATTTACAACTGTCTGTGACAGCTTGCAGTTTTGCCGGGCCAATCTGGCAGGCAAAGCATGTAGTGCAGTGTGCACAAACATTGCCTAAGGGAGACTCAAGAGAGGTCACTGGATACTTTAGGTAATGCTGGTGCTGTTCAGACGGGCTCATTGTGTGTGTGCGTGCGTGCGTGCGTGCGTGTGTGTGTGTGTGTGTGTGTGTGTGTGTGTGTGTTTGAGTTGGGGTTTAACGGCACATCAGCACGATAACGGCTATATTGTGCCTAACACGGTGAGAATATCTAACACGGTGACAATGGATAACATGTTTATGATTAAAAGGATATCAAGTATGTGTGTGTGTGTGTGCAGGTGTGTATTTGTCTGTTTCTTGATTGTAGCCTTTATTCTTTGAAATCATGATGAATCGTCAATTCTAGGAAAGACTGGTGGTAGATTGTGAAAGTAGATATCATCGTACAGGTACCAAACAATATGCAGGAAATATACGTTTAAATTTCAACACAGGCATGCAAAACTCGAAAGTTACAATTGTGTGTATACATCTGTTTTTGTCGTTGTCACCAAAACAATATTTACATCAAAAACATATAACATAAATCGTGCTTTTATTGTTTAAGAAAGTTACAGAAATTAAGTTAATGTAAAGTGCCTTCGAAAGTTCATGGCAGATTTATCTAGGCCTAATTAGTAGAAAGTGCTCAGCATTGGGCGGAAAAGGGTTCAAAATTTCTGAGGGAAAAAAAAACCCAAGTCTCTCTGTGTGTATTTTGGGTGTTGCACTTGCTTTTCTTTCTCATACGCGAGCACAAGGCAGAGCCCACCGTGTTAGGCACAATAAAGCCGTTATCGTGCTGATGTGCCGTTAAACCCCAACACAAACAAACAAACCAACAAGGCAGAGTAAATGTTTAGAAATATTGTTGTTAAATACTCGCCCACCATTTGATGTTAGTTTTACTATAAAAATGACGCGCCAAAACCTTTCTTACGCACTTCCTGTTGGCAACATAGATTGGTATGAGAATGAAGCATATTGAGTTATTGAGAAGGCATAGATATGTCCTATGCATATTACGTGATGGACGGCCCATTTATTAGGAACTGATACAAAATGTATGATGATTTAAAACGTGCGAGAAGTAAACTACACAAAGCTTACGTGTATGATTCTCACAGGAGATCTACAATAGCTGTTCTGAATCAGACTTGCAAGCGCCTAAGATCTGTGCACGGACGTTCCTCTCAAAGTCAAAACGGAATCTTAAGCTCACCTGTTGTGAACAGTAGCCCCGGTTGTGAAAATGTCCAGCCGTGTGGAAACAGGTGCATCGGGCGACTAGACAGTTCCCTCACATTGCTGAGAAATAGGCTAACTTCACAAATCGCCATTGCATCTAAACTGCAGTATCTTTATGGTAAGTAAGAGACACAACTGGAGGGAAAGGGAGAGGTTTGATGCGGGGGAGGGGGGTAGAGGTACGGATGAAATAGCAAGTGTGTGTGTGTGTGCGCGCGCGCGCGCGCGTGTGTGTGTGTGTGTGTGTGTGTGTATGTGTGTGTGTGTGTGTGTGTGTGTGTGTGTGTAAAATGCTTAGTAAGACATGCATAATTGGGCCCAGACACGAAAACAAAACAAAAATTAAAAAGCCGAAAGGAGGATCTTTCTGGGGCAGCGCTGGTTTGTCCAAATTTTAAAAAAAAGAAATCTCAAACATAAGCAAAGATAACAACAACAACAACAACAAAAAAAAAACGAAATGAGCAAAAAATGAGATCAATACAGTTGCACTGCATTTCACTTGCAACAGACTATGCTTATCAAACGTAGGTACATTCATTTCAGTCATGAAAGACAACAACAGTAGAGGACAGCCTATCTAAGAAACTGCCACCACCACACCAGTGCTGATTACAGGCTGCTTCCATGGTCTGGATAGACGAAAGAGAAATTAGAAGTAGTAGTAGTAATTCCAAAAGAGAGAATATGAAACTACGAAACATCACCGGATTTCAGATCTGATATGGGGAAATCAATGGAAATCAATGGATGAGAAACATGAGTGAATTGCTAACCTGGTATAAGCTCTGTGGACTTACTTAATGTTTATTTCTACTTGGCCAAAACCTCATTATATGAGACTCGACATGATGAAGCCAGGCTCTCGTCAAAATTTGAGTATATCGGGTTATTGATATCACCGTAAATATTATTAATCTCCCTTTCAGTGTGTGAAAAATGCAATGTTCTACCTTAAGTAGAAGTCCAGTTATTGGCAACTAAAGGTGATGAGGATGACCTCTTGCTACAGCTGAATTTATTGAGAAAATGTCTGATCACTTTGGTAAAGCCTTCTTAATCCTTTTTAGGCCATGCCATTTAATTATAGCAAATTTAACTCTGTAATGCATTATTAGATTGATATAGAAGAAAAATAAATTGCGTAAAAAAAATAATTCACTACTGAAAAACACGTGATTTCTTCAGTGGACTCAGTTTGACGAGCGCTTGGTTTCATCGTGTCGCGTCTCATGAAATATATGTACTTTGACTCTGAGCTAGAAGGGACACAACGCGTGTTTCTTCAGACTAATTCTATGCTCAGTGTTAGATCATGCACACGTTGTCCCCTTCGTAGAGCGCGTCCGTTCAATTAGTGCATAAAACCAGTCACTCAGTTTAAAAATTGACTTACTGCATTAAATTGCTGAGGTCATCAGCTGCCGCTCGTGAAAAGAAAGAGGGAGGGATAAAAAAAAGGGGGTGGGGGTGGGGGAGAGGGTGGAGGGATGAAACGGCATTGTTAAAAGTGAGTGCGTAAGTGTGTGTGAGTGTGTATTTGTGTTTGCACATAATGTGTATGTGTGTGTGGAGTGCTGAAAAAAGAGGGGGAGGGGGAATAGAGGGTGGAAGGAAAGAAAAAGGGGGACAGAGGGGCAATGATAACGACCGCTCGAGTGACTTTGTAATGAGCGAGTGCCCCTTTTTTGTTTTGGTTTGGTTTGTTTTGTATTCTTTACTTTTTCTGGTCCATGTTTTTGTTGAGAAACTGGCTCGTGGGAAAATAGAGACAGATTGTGTGTCTGCAAAGGTGTCTGAGACTGCACCACCGCACAGGATGAGGGCAGAGGAGATCGTGAGGGGTGGGCGGGGTGAGGTGAGGGAAGTAAGCAAGTGTTATACGTAGGCAGGAACCAGAAAAATCTGTGGAGCTGGTGATGTATGCGTGAGCAGCATAAATTCATAATAATATAAATAAATAAGAGTTAAAAAAGGGAACGTGGAATAAGCAGAAAGCAAGAAAAGGAATAAGGGCCTTGGCGGGGAGGGAAGGGGGACGGGGCGCGTTACATCGTGGGACGAGGACTCTGGATGCCTGGTGCAGCAATAGGGTGAAAAACTTTATCGACAGAGGCCCTCAGATCTGTACCCCTTTCTCGTGAGTAAAATCTTACTCTCCCTCCCCCCCCCTCGCCCCAGCTGCTAACTTCTCTACCCCTTCGCCGCCCTTTTCTCCCCCTCCTTTATTTGTCCCTGTACCCGTGCGCTCACCCGTCTGCTCGACACGGTGGCACGCGAATTCCCTCTTCCTTACACCCCCCCTCCCGGGGAACCCTCTGGACTGTCAACCACTCATAGGCCTACCCCCATTCCCATTGCTCACCCCCTACCCTTGGCGGAGCTTGGAGTGAGCGACAGATAAAGCCACAAGTCCCCGTCCCTTATGCCATCACATCGTCCCAGCGCCTCGCGTGAGCTGTTTCGGGAGCTCTCGCGCCTACTCAATGCACACGTCTCGCCAGTCCCCTCGGTACTTGTACTTTTCCTAGTTGTGTTGGTTCCTGTGGCTCAAACTGTGCCTGGCCACTCTATTCTAGTCACGAGGCGAGCGAAGGGCTATTCTGTTTTGCCAGGGTCAGTGGTGACAAGTTTGCTGACAGACAACCTGGTGCTATATTTGTGGACAGAGTGTAACTGCACTCTTTCTAGCCGTCATGAGTGAGTAGTTAATTAATTCATTCATTTAACTCTATTTTTCTTTTGCAAACGTCCTTTGTTTATGTCACAATGTAGAATTATGTGACTGTCTGATCTTAAAATATTTCTCAGAGACAGAATATAAAATTCCTGTTATTATTTTATAACTTTTATTTTATGAGCGTATCTTCATTGTTAGTTTTAGACCAAGCTCAATGCGTAACTCTGTGATTATGAACATACAAGCACATTTCCCCCTATCTTTATATCATTATTATAATTTATTGGCATCGGCGCTAGGTAGGGGCTAGGTAATTTTGTAATTAATGTATTGAAGAATATAAATAGAGGTTTGTTAACAAAGCAACATCCGAACTATAAATTAGCAGGATGTAGTAAAGTTGTTTGGTGATAATAACTGCATTTTCAAACTTTGTTAATGTTGAAGAAATAGACCTTTACTAAAATAAATATGAAAGACAGTCGCCAGTTTGGAACTGTGCCAGGTACTAATTCTCATTATTTGTCATGTTTATGTTTATCTAACATTGCTTGAGAACTTCATCTGTTTCAAAATGCTTGCAGATGGCATCATTTATGATGTATTTTTACTGCTATCATTAATTTTCGACATTTTTTCACACTTTGTCTATGAAATACCTCAATTTTAAAAGATGATATTTCACAAGATGCTGGTAGACGAATACATATCACTCAGATTTACATTTTGAAGGAGAAACAATGTATGCATCATTCCTAACACCGATAACTATCTTTCGCTTAGTGGCCTTTCAAGATGCTGCTTATGTATGTGTGAACCGCCTAATTATCTGGAGAATCTAGCAGTTAGTTCAAATTAGAAAACATTCAGTGCAAAGTGTTAGCAAAATGGTCTTGGGTATGTTTCATGAATGTCTGCTTTAATATGAATCACTTCAGTAGCTTTATGAACTTCGATTCTCTATTTTATAAATGACCGGTAATTGACTTATCCAATTTAATCCTTGAATGCCAAATCTGAAGCTAACTGAAAAATAATGATAATATATGAATGGATTGTTCCAGACGCATTTAACTATCCTTCCCTTTGTAAATCGTACAATGAATATCATGGTTTTGATTGACAAAACTTTGGGTTTGTTTCTTTTTTCATGGACATGATATTCCAATAAATTGGTGGCTTATTTAAAAAAAAAAAAAAAATCTCTGTCAGTAGGGCGACGCACCATGAAATTATTATTTATTTTTGTCAGCTGTACATTGCTGGGGAAAACCAATTCCAAACTGCCTGTTAGTTTGATATAATAATTCACAAGTGTTTGAATGCCATTACTTTCATCAAAGGCATATCTAATTAAGCCCTGTCAATTTCGGTGACACTTGACAATGTTTGATCTTTCCTTAAAGGATCACAACAAGAATAACAACGCCACTTAATAAAATTGTTTCCAGATCAAGAGACAGTGTGTTAATTCACGACTCTGTTACTTACCATTTATCTTTCAGATGAGTAAATGAAAATGCATTTGAACGTTGATTTTCGAAAGTAGATGTACTATATCATGTTATCCTCTGTATTTATTTTCGAGGAGAGGAAAGGGAATCATTTTTTAGTATGCACGTTTATAATTGAGGGCGTAATTTAATGGGCGCATATGCTATTTCAGAATGTCAAAGATCAAATAAAATTAGAGTGTTCATAGTATTTGGGGCTGCCATTTTTTGCGTGACAGGCTGGGGTCATCTCAATATTTTTTTTTTTTTTTATCCACTAACTCGAACTTTGGATAGTTTAGAAAGTAGCACTATGTTATCCTACTTCTTCTCAATAATAATTGATTGTGTTTATACATAATATTGCTTTTTCTTGCACAGTACAGGCTTTACGCACTTTACAAGTTATCTTTCTCACTCAGACCCAACAGAAACGCATAATATGTATTAAAGACTAAGGAGTAGTCCGAGTGCGCAGAATATCTTTTCACTTTTGTCCGGGTTCCTTGAAGTTGTAAGGGAGGTGAGCAACAAATGGTAACTGAGCCATCAAATACTCGTCACTTAGACAAGGATGAAATCAAAAGATATTTGGGTCAGATGTTTTCACAGCAAAAACAGCGGCCAGTGTTTCTCTACACCTAATGAAATGTGTTAGCCCTACGCAGTGTAAAAGGGACCGACGAGCTAGGACTTGCTAATTAAACTTTCCATGTATCTATTATGGATTACTTTCTAAATAACATGGAATTTAATGGCAAGATTCTCTTCTATTGTTGGTATTGAGGCTTAAACGATTGTTTCTTTAACATACACGAAAACTCACCTTTGAGGTAAAACTTTTGGGGGGTAATTTGAGGCATTTATGTGTCAATATTAATATGGCACTCCTATTACACTGCAGCGTGCTTTACTTAAATTCTGATTTGTCTTTCTTCTTTTTTTTCTTCTTCTTCTTTTTTACAACTCTCGCTCTTGTCCGTACATCTCCAGACATTTTTTTTTTTTGCGAATTTGACAGTCCTTTCTAATTATTTCATTCCTCCCTCTCCCTCCCTTTCTCTCGTTCGTTCATTTTCTTTTACTCTGTGTCGCATTAATGACTAGATGAAACCCAATAGAGTAATAACTTGCTTCTATCTGATGTTGAATTAAGTTTTGTCTCTATGAGTAAACATCATTGAAAAAAGTGAAATGCAAGTTTGCAGCGCCGCTGTTTATCATTGTACTATTCAAAAGCTCTGTTGTCGGACTGCATCCCCCCCCTCCCCACCAGGGAGCTCACTTCATTTCAACATAACTGCAATAGCGTAGCAAGCATGACTGTTTCCGGCACTGAATGTCGTAGGAATAAGAAAGCTATTTTTACGAATCTCAACATGACATCTCATTTAATTCACTCTTAAGAATTCAAACTCATCACTTGGAAATCATCACATCACTGGTTAATCAGGGTTCATTAATTTGTAGGAGATTTTGTATATTAAAATGCAAAATATCATTTACTTTGCTTTTCATTTTGGAGCTATACGACATTGGGTTGAATTCAACGATCGTTTCTGTTGAATGATGCATTCTCTTTATTAAGCATTAACTTTGATTGTTCATGTCCACATATTTGTTCCCACCGACTTATAAACTTTAGACACAAATTTTAATTAAGCGACCTTAAACCTCTATATAGTTTAACGTCCAACCTTTGTGGTAGCAAAACTCAGGTGGAGTGAGACAGGTGGCGGTCTTCAGAGGAAGAGTGGATTCTTTCACTAGAGGTTTCGGCCTTTAACTTCCTGACATCTTCTAGAACCCAGGCCACACCAGGGTCATGGCTCCCCATCTTCGTCACCTACCTTTTTTTTTTTTTTCAGGGACTCTCTTGGTGGGATTTGAACCAGTGCCGTTTGGTTTTCGGTCCATCATTTAGTATGTAGTTGCCACGCGTGCAAGCCATTGTTTTTATGACCTATCTCTTTCTATTTAAATCTACCGTCCGGCATCAAGCGGTGTAGGGTCTTCTTTTTGTACCAAATCCAACAGAAAGAGTTCCCTGCTGCTGTTGCTAGCTCACGTAGGGCGCTACTAAGATTCCCTATAGATTACTTTTTGCAATTTCAGTTTTGTATTGTAGGTATAATATTACAAAACAGAAAGAAAGGAATTCATACTATATAAGGGCGCAAGTCTTATTTACGGATGAGAAAGGATGTGGAGGATGGCTGGGGTAAGAGAGGGGTAGGAGGGTTAGGAAGGGGGAGGAGGGGGGAGGGAAGATGGTGTGTGTGTGTGTGTGGGGGGGGGGTTGAAAAAGGAAGATGTCGCAAGGCCAGTAGGTGACTCGATATTTTCCCTTAACCTACACGTTTATTTATGGCCCGGATCAGTGTGAGCTCTAACAATCGCATTTATTTGTGGTGTGAATCACCGCGATACGTCATTGTCTATTCCAGAAGCCTAGAGGGAGGATAAGCCCAAGCAGGTTAGACCTGCGTGACGTGCGCCATATTTTGCTCACCTGCAGGACTAATGAGCTTTACTGCTGGAGCCGGTTTGGGGTTAAACTACTCACTCACAGATATTATCGTCACTCTATCCCTGGATGTATTACAACGGGCCCATGTGTATACATCCCGCTTCTAAAGTTGGCGTAAATGTTATTCTAGTCCACAGCTTATTTCAAAGTAGAAGCATATCTATAACATATAAATCCTTCCCCCAAAATGGAGATGACGCACATCGAAAAGAAATGACAATAAAAAGCCAAACACAATGATGCTTTCTCACCTGGTATTCCTCCTGAATGTAAGTGCACGTGCCCAAACCAACCATGAAGCGGTTCCGGTCATCGGTTTTCACGTCATCTTCTTGTTATTATTTTATTTTATTTCATTATTTTTGTTGCTGATGTTGTTCGAATTATGAGAATCTCCTTAGAAAACAACACTTTAATATTCTACAAACTAGACGGACAAATATAATTCATAAATGTTCTGAATTAGAATGAAAATATCAACAGAAAACAATAACAAACAAACAAACAAAGACAACAAAAAACGGTACCAACAAAATTATTGGTTTAAATTCTTGTTCGTATAGAGGGTGCAGTCATTTGAAAAATTTAAAGCTTAGATCATTAAAAAAATAATAATAATAAAGTCCATTGTGTTCAATATGTTGATCCATTTCTGACAACAATAACACAATGACAATAATAATAACAATAAATATATTATAATATAGTTTATTTAATAGCTCACTGGCTGAAATTTTATCGTTCACTGGCTGAAATTTCATCAAGATATCACTTAAACTAAAACTGCAGTAAAAAAAAAAAAATAATAAATAAAGAAAGAAAAATAAATAAATAAATAAATAAATAAATAAATTTTCAAAAAATTTAAAAAAAAAAATAAAGGAATGAATTAATAAAAATCTAAATATATAGCTAAATAAATAAATAATGAATAATGAGATAAAATAAATTATATAGTAAATATCTTTTTGAGAGATTATAACATAAAAAAAAGGCAACGGATTTTTTTTAGTTTTGCTATTGTTTATTTTATTTTATTTTATTTTATATTATTTTTCAGGGGGCAGAAAGTGGGAGGGGGGAGAAAATATAATAGACAAAAATAAAATGAAATTTAAAAAATGAAGAGAGAGAGAGAGAAAAAAAAAAGAAAGAAAGAAAGAAAAGAAAAGAAAAGAAAGAGCCTAGTGAAGTAAAACGGGCGCCACAATGTGCGTGCCCTGGTGAGTACGAGACAAAACCGGGCGCGCAAAATCCGGGGGCCTTTGCTTGGCTTTGCTTTTTTGAGACACGCACGTCCTAGTAGTCCTCACGTGCGCTCTACTTCAGCGTGCACGCTTAATTTAATAAGGTCATCGTTTTAAATATGAATGCATGCCCGATTCAGGCATTTCTGTGCTTGGGCCCTAGGCTTGTGTGAGTGCTTGTTTGACTTGAGTTAATTCTGTGGGATTTGAGTTTTTCTTTTCTTGTTGCTGTTGCTATTTTTGAAGGCGTCTCAACTGTTGTGTGCAAGAGTCGATGGCATAGGATCTCTGAAAAAGCGCGAAAAATAGCGACAAGGTGTGAAGAATAAGCCTGCACACACCCATGAAGGTTGCTGGATCATAACAGTAACAGGTCGTATTTGGAAAAGTATGGTACCTATTCTGAAACAGTTGTCCATATAATGAGAGCGATCAGGGGGCGTGGCACTTATCTTATCGTCCAATAAAGTCGGAATCGGCAGGCATTTAAAATTCAAATAAAATTACAGACGTGGGAAACTGATACCCAACTGTTTTATAGGCTACTCTTTATTTGATTGAATTTACAGTTGTAGTAATTTATTTTTTCAATGCCGAACTATTATTCATTTTGTCCGCCATCACTTCCGTGCAGGAAACATGACTCGTTCAAAACACATTTTCTTTGAGTAATATTCAGTTTAATGAACCAAATATCAGCTTCGAGGTGCACATGCTGGCCAAAACATTTAAGTCGCAGGACTAAATATTTTAAAAAAAACCTCCCACGGAGGCCGTGGGAAACCCAGCTAGTCCAGTATATTATTATAATCGGAATGGGGTATAGCAGATACGTATTTTTCAGGCTGCAAAGTGAGCACTATATTCACAATATTAGAGGTATAAGATTCGATATACAAAATTATTATGTAAGATAATGGTCCTTTTTAAAACTTTTTATTTAGTTATTTTCAAAATGTGTATTTAGTAGAATCCGGCAGATTCCGCCAGAACAACAATAATGGCAATATTAATAATAAAATGGTCATTTAACATAGGACAGTTGGGTAGTACAGTCATAGTCGGTTTAGTTGTTTTATATACAAATTTTCGGGTATAATGTTAATGGCTGCGGTGTTAGAAATGAGAAATGGTGTTTATATATAAAATGTGCTCAATATTCTTAATTCTTAATGATAAAAGCAGTGACAGCGAGTTCTTCTCTTGATATTGAAAAAGAAAGGCAGAAAACGAAAAAAGAAAGAAAGAAAGAAGGAAAATAGAAAGGAGAAATGGAAGAATGAGGATTCAGCACGAATCATGCTGCGAGTATTAGAAAAGCTGAGACAGCACCTTAAAAAAGCTAAAACAAATAGTATTGATAACGCAGAACAATGGTAGGAGAACATGACATTGAATGCTATATGTATCGGACTTTGTTGGAAAAAGGGAATTGGTACTCGGGTGAGTCATTTCAATAATTAATTATTTTGCAAAAAGTACGGGAAATGGCATGGCGAGCATATTAATAAGGAACATTTTCCACCACAGCCCTCCCATGTCATACAACCGTGTACGTGCCTCTGCTTTTATATTTTTGTTGTTGTAGTGTTTTTGATATCACATCGTCGCTAGATGCAGGTCACGAATCCAAGCCGTGTTCCAAAGATAACAACAATAATAATAGAAATAATTATGATAATTTAATTATAAGATCCCCCTCCTCCCCCCCCCCCACCCCCCGTATCGCTCACACGGAGTTGTATAATAAAAATGTTTGCTGCTGCTGATAATAATAACAATAAAAACAATATTAATAACAATAAATACACATGCTTAGTATAGTCATACTCACACGGAAAAACTATCGCACCTGAACGAGCGTGTATGTGATGGCGGGAATAACATCGATTTTTAAAAAAAATATTTTTTATTTCTTTATTTTTTTAAAAATGTATGCGGCAATTAGAGGTGCACGTAACAGAGTTACAGTCTAGATACTTCTTTGTTACAATTCTGTCACAGACACCTTCTTCTCTCCCTGTTTATTTCAGAACTAACATGACGTCACAATGACCTCGCCGTCGTGAGCGTGAGCCGTTGGAGACGAACTTGCTCCTGTCATCGCTTTTCTCATCATCATTATCCTTCCCCTCTTCCTTTCTTCATCATCATCATCATCTCTCTCGTCATCAACAGCCAAACCAGTCACCACGGCAGCCCCTAGCCTAGCCGGCACCATGCCTCGATCTTTCCTGGTCAAGAAATATCTCAAGCAGAAATACGACGCCGACTTCCAGCTGCAGCAGAGCCTCAACAACATCGGCAACAGTATCAACAACAACAACACCGTCCTCAACAATAACAACAACATCCACAATAAGAGGTCTGACATTAACGCAGATAGCAGCCATGCCGATGTGTTAGGCAAAAAAGTGGAGGAGAGAGCTGACCTGCCATCAGAAAATGCGGACAGCGGAAAAGCCGCCGCCCCCTTCACCCCTGCGACAGTGCAGCCACTCGCTGTCAGGCTCAGCAATGGTGAGTATGTCTTATGTGTTATTCAACCGTTTGTCAGTGTGGTTGTTGACCAATCTGAAATAAAGAAATGGCTCTCAGTAGACAGACATGAAACAACAACAACAACAAAACAGACAGATGGACGGACAGACAGACAGACAGACAGACAGACAGACAGACAGATAGATAGATAGATAGATAGATAGATAGATAGATA
>JBCAUA010834793.1:0-13980 GCA_038406235.1 Peronia verruculata
ATAGATAGATAGATAGATAGATAGATAGATAGATAGATAGATGGACGGACGGACGGACGGACAGACAGACAGACAGATATATAGACAGATAGATACTTGTATAGTTTTGATTTGCTTTCCTCAGATATTTCTATGCTAATACCCGTGTTTGTCTTCAGGAACTTTTTATTTGCTGACGATGTCTTATTGTTCTAATTCACCTTATCTTTTCTTTTTTTTTTAACAAAGCTTTATTGAAAACCTTTCAACAGTGGTAAGCAAGTTATGTTGTAATCAAATTTTCTATTTACAAGGCTTCCAATTAGACTGACGATCGCCTTGATTGGACAAGCTAACACGATTACAGCATTAAATCATTTCTGTGGCGTTGTCCCAGAGAAGAGAGATGGGATTTCTTTATACCCATAGTTCTAGAAAATTCTATTACGTGGGTTTGATGAAGCAAATAAAAGTAGGAGAACGAGTAGAAGAAGGGGGGAAAAGAGAAAAAAGAAAATTAAAGAAGGAGAAGAAAGATAACAACAATGAATAAAACTACAACGATGAAATGGAAAAAAAAAAAAACAACCCAACAACAACAAGAAAATAACAACACAGAACGGGACGATGTGCTAAAACAAAGTGTTTTCTGCAGTAAAGACACCGTGACGGCGCTGACTTTATAGAATCTGAACTATAGAATTTCAAAAATAATTTAGCTACATCTAAAATACTAGACTAGATTAAAGCAAGGTAAATGTATTTATGCATGCTGCTTGTTTGTTCGACGGTGCAAAATTATTGTCTATTTCCAAATTCATAGGACACTGAAATTCCATTTGAAGCTCTGAAAGATTTATGATTAATTAAACAAAAAAAGACCAACCAAGATTTTGATTTTCAGTCACAAGGGGAATGACCTCACCATCTTTCATTAAGATATTAGTCCTTTTTTCCCCTTCTCTCCTTGTTCGCTCAGTCGACACGAGTACCGGCGGACTAGGGCTCAACGCTCTTCAAGTGACAAGGGATTTAAATAAGTGCACCACTCAAATCAAATGATCGTAACATTAAACGAATCACTGCTTTAGAGAAAAATTATGGGCCAAGACAAATTACAAGGAAAGCTACTCAGCCTAAGTAGAGAATCTAGAAATTTGCAAACAAACCCCAGGTCTAGAAGTTGTTCAGAAAAAAAGATTTCTAATTAAGGGAAATTTCCCACTGCAGAAACATAATATATTAAAGACAACAGCCCCCTTTTTTTTTTTCATCTTAACTCCGAAAACGTGAAGTAAGGAGCTAGCTTTTTAATCCAGTTGGGCTATCTGATTAAACATCTCATTTATTAAAGTTGAGAAAATTAATGTATTTTCTGCAGCAACAAAAACGCAGAATATTGATGCATGATTTGTTTTTGTTTTTGTTGTTTTGTTGTTATTATTATTTTCTCTGTACAAAACTAGATCGATTTTGTTTCTTACTTTTTAAATCAATTGGAAATTCAATGCTCTGAAGTGAAAAAAAGAGAGAGAGAGAGAGAATGTTCTGATCAAAGGCTACGATACAGAGTCAACTAACTGTGTATCAGAGTTGAGAGTAAGGAAAGTAGGAAACGCCACTACCAGAAGCCGCTCCTTACAGTGTACGTTGTTTTCATTATTGCATTCTCTCCTTCTCATTGTCTGATTAGAAAGCAAGTAGGTCATATAATAATGTCGATATGGGTAGAAAGCAGGTCATATAATAATGTCGATATGGGCTGAAAGCAGGTCATATAAGAATGTCGATATGGGTTGACCTGTGTGGATGAAGGCCAACTGCCAAGGCACATGGTCGTCCACAGGAAGGAGTCCTGCAGGAATAAGCCATGTTCTCTCTTATCCATCTTTGCCCTGATAATGGCTGTTCTGTTGAACTCAAATAATGGCCGTGGGCTGTGAGAACAATATTGCTTCTAAACTGTGCTGTCGAGGGAGTATCTTTTCAAGAAATAGCGCCAATGTTTGACATCTGAGACTGAACTCCATAGTATCCTTGCACCTCTTTAGAGATTTTCCTTAGTCACAGTGCCCTTCACTCAGCTAGTAGAAGAGCAGCTATAACACGCTACTAGTTACTGCCTTTACACAATATGTAATATATAAATATAAATGTATACATGTTTAATATTTCGTGTCCAATATTTTCGCACGTATATATCTCATATCACATAATTTACTCATAATTAACTGAGTGCTTACTCTTTGTGTATGTGTTGTTTTATAGTTCACGTTTATTATGCAACCGATGGGCAAACGAACCTTGTGTTACCAGGAAAATACCACACAGACCCCTCAGTGGAACAGAATATGGCTATAAATCCCCTCTCCCCAAGTGTTACTAGTTCTTCTGTATCTGTATGCATGTTGAGTTACTCAAATGTCACCTATGACACGAAAGCCCAAATCCGGTGCAAATGCCAATTCGCCAAGAAAAAAAAAAGCATGCCTTTGATTAAATCAGTTTCTTTTACTCGATCACTATATTGTGGGGTGGGATCCACTAAATGTTATTTAACATATATTATGTGTACCTTTCAGTCTTTGCTAATTCCACGCAAAATGTTCAACTGAGTGCAGCATATATTGGATATATGTTTGAGCCAAGTTTAGATATAAACATGCCATGAACACCAACCGCAAAAAAAAAAAAAAAACGCCCATTTGTTAGGCTATGTCTGGTTCTTAAGGCAAGAAGGATAATCTGGAGAAAAATGCCTAAAGGAAGCCTTTATTATTATTTTGTTTTCTCATATTTTTCAGTCTTTACCAGTTTTATCCATCAGTGAGTGTTCATGTGAAATGTTTGTTTGTGGGATTGCATTATCTATTGGCTATAATATATTTGAGCTTAAGCAATTGGCCATCACCTTTCAGTTCTCATGAACTTCAACAGTCACAAGTAATTAACTTCAGGGGATTCGCTAATTCCCACTGCTGACACTAGCACTCAGCATTTATTATTTCAGACAGTAACCAGTCTCGACTTTCCTGAAACCTTCCTAGATATTTATTTTGCCCATGATAATCGCTAATTTCTTCCTTTGTATTACGCTTCTTCAGTAGTTTGGATACCTTTGGAATAATCTATAGATCGCCTCCACAGGACTTTAAAACTGCGGAGAGCAATACTAATGAAATAATGTGCTATGGTATCGTTTATCACGGAAGACCCAATTATTAAGTGTTTTGATAGCATTAACAATAACATTTTTTTTTTTTTTTGCCTGTGGAAAAATAGTATATCTTCACATAGTCAAACACAATGTCTTATGTTACTTCATTTGGGTGTAAAATAATCGATTGGTTATCATATCCTCATGGTGAAGGTCCCTTGGACAGTTAGTGATCTTAACACTGAATGTAAATAGTAAAGTAAAAGGGAAATTAGCGAGCCGGAACTGCAAAGTTCCTTCATGCCATTCAAAGACGTCTTCTTACGAAGCACCGAGATCTCGTTAGGGTTGAAGTCCATCAAATGCTGACCGTGAGAATGGTGCTCTCTCACTATATTCATATTTGCTATGTTACGACGAATTTTGGGTGAAAAAAAAAATTATCTTTCAAAGATCGGTTTTCTTTGTTCCATCCTTTACTCTTGCGGCTGGAGATTTGTGTTCTCAATGCTTCTGTTGTCTTGCCCACGTATTGTTTGTTTTGAGCGCGCATGTGAAGGCATTGATCACAATTCGGCTACTTTATAGAATCATCATTGCTATCATGGCCATTAATATTGTTCCAGAAATGTCTTGAGTAGCAACATAAAGATAACTTATATGTAGGTTTAACGTTTGTATCCGGTAGAATTCCTCCTCAGGACATAATTACTATCGTTAATATTGTTCATCACCACCCACATCCTCATGCTCGTCATCATCATCATCATTATGCTCATCAGCCCACTCCCTCTCTCTTTCTCTCTCTCTTTTGTGTGTGTTTGTGCGCGTATGTGTGTGCTCATTCTCTGTTCACTTATCATCCCAACGCCCCGTTCTTCTTCATGTTTCCTCCACAGTTACTCACTCTTTATGACAGTCACTAATACTACCTATGTTAAAAGGCGTCGGTAGATCAAAATTTCCCGCCGACGTTCACAGTTTGCGTGATTGATTAGCCGTCTCTTCCCTGCAAGCCAGCAAATCCTTTACCAGTTTAAACCTCTCCCAGTCCGTGATGTAACTGGCAAAGCGTAAACGCCATAATCTAATTCGATACCCGAGATGAATGAAAGTGTTTTCATAGACGGCTATACGACTCGCCTAACATTAAAGTAAGAAGGTCATAAACAAGAGTCAATACCCGTGATTATGCTAGAGGTGGGAAGGACATCGTCTGTTTATTACCACTAGTCTGACTCCAGAATGTATGGTGTCTCGCTTTATTTTTGAGCCAAAATGATCGAGAGAGCGGGCGAGTCTTGCTCTAATTTGGGTACTCACTCAAATTGATTTCAGTGCCCTCTTGAACAACGACGTAGTCGTCACCCGTTGGTCCCCAGTTAGATATAAAACATTTATAATAATTGCTGATGTGGCTGTGTGCAAAAGCGGCGATTCAACAACGCAATTTATCACATTGATTGGCTTGTCATTAGAAAAATATTTACGATGATTGAGTTCTTTATTATGGGAGGGTAGCGGACCAGATAGTGATGACTGTGCTGGCAAAATTTGAAAAGTTTTCATAATTCATTTTGCAAACTCGATTGGTGTCAAAATTCTGGTAACTTTGCCGCATCTCTATTTGTATCGATCTTAAAATACGAAAGTACGGCTAATTTTTACTCTGAACATTTTCAGATTATATGGCTAGATTTAACACCCAGAATTCGAAGAGACTTAACTCTGAAAGTTCCAGAAGAATCTACCAGAAGAGCGTTATATTTCTGTAACGGTATGTCTTGATCGATGGATCAAAAATAAAATACAGTTTTCGATTGTCCTGTTCGTGAGCTTCGATACTGAAACACATCGAAACCACATGACTGTTGATTGAAGCGATTCAATACCTATTTGAGATCTCTGACAAATGGCAGAGTTTTTGGTCAATAATCATCATCATCATTTGTTGCCTTGTCTGGACCAGACATTGGTGATCATGATTCTCCACTCGGATCTGTTATCAGCCAACCTCAAGAAGGAGTTGTCATGACGTTTGTTTGTTGTGCATGAATTTAGACTTTCTGTGTAGGTTTTTCTTTGTCTGGCCCTGCTTTTTCTACCTTCTATCTTCCCTGTGATGGCCAGATATTCCACGCTCCTGTGGCGACAGATGGGTCAATAATACGAGAGTTAATTAATAACAATCTTCCATTTTTAAGGCTCAGTGGTTCACAACTCCCTGTACACAAAGTAATCCCACAACATTGTTATCCAGATCTTAATAAAACAATAATAATATGTTTTCTATTCTACTGTCTAATAGTATTTGCAAAATACGACGGAAATGTTTTCCTTTAGTTCTTTGAAGATGAATGGTGATAAACGTTAATGTTTCAAGGAGGCAGAAAATAGTCATCTACTAGTTTGTTTACCACTGTACATACGAGGTCAGTTAGTTGATTGAAAAATGGTAAGAGCCTGTATTGAACGGGAGATAAGCGCTGTATGGATGTCTTCCTTTAGAGTTATTATTAACTCTTATTTAATTATTCTTGTTTTGATGTTTTTATGTTCGCTCTACCCTCCCCCCTGCCCTCCCCCCGTCATACACACACAAACACACACACAGGCACACACAAACACACACACAGACACACATGCCAGAGATAGGGTTAGAATTATCAGGAAAGTTGTTAAATCTTTCCCTTGTGTCTCATTATCTTTGATAAACCTGTTTTTATTTATTTATTTATTTATTTGTTTTCATTCTCAAAACTATGTATCTTCTGTAATATGCTTGTATATTGTAGAACGTATGGTGATAAAACTATTTTTTTTTCTTTAGAGCAACCCATTTATTCTGGTCATGTAGCATAATATGTGACCTCTATTTGTTTCCCCAGAACACCCTGGTTTTGCCACCTGTTGCCTGTTCCGATTACAACCCAACATCTGCTGAGCTAAATCTCGCTCTGATAACATAAGGCATTACCTCTGTTATCGTCAGTATCCAGGTAAGACCCACCTTCAGTGAAACACAGACCTCACGCGTTGCAAAGTTGAACAACTTCAGTTTTGCGCCAAGCTGTATTGATAATATTTGTCTGTTTTCCTCGTTTTCCTTCCCCCCCCCCCCCCCAAAAAAAAAATCTTTCTTTGCTTTTTTTCATTTTTCGTCAGCCTTTTGCTCTTTTTGTTTGTTTGTTTATTTGTTTGTTTGTTTGTTTTTTTTTTCTCTAATTCATCTTCGTGATATAATTCTAATACCATTATCACCATCATGTAAAATTGCAAGAAAACTCACAATAGGCTTATGGACTCGAAAACTGCTGAATGGATCCATCTGAAATTTGGCAGACAACATTGTTGCACATAGATCTCTGATAGATCTGTCCATAAAGCCGAAAAAAAAAAAGAGGAAAACTTATTATCTTTGATTTCTACAGATGCGGCAGTAATTGAGTAATAAACTCGCGAGGCTACTTGATCTGAATTGCACATTCGATAGTAAGACGGGCTCAAAAACACTTTTTCTTTAAGTATAATTCAATTCAATCGAACAAAATATCAACACAGAGGTGTGCATGCATTACCATACACTTTAATACGCAGAGTTATATATTTAAGAACAAAAATCTCCTTATGGAGCCCGTGGGTTTTCTTCTAGTTTTTTTTTAGAAATGCGTTAAAATATAAGGGGACTGTCTACCGGCAACTGACCAAATATACCAAAAGAGGCAAATAACAATAATTATGTAGGACTTGATATGGCAGAAGGTGAAGAAGTTGATAACATAAGATATATTTTCAAGCCTTGTTGGTTCTTCTTCAGGGCAATAAAGAAAACATATTAGTCTGTAGGTAGGGTATTGCTTTGAATGAACGAAAATGTTAATAAAGGGGAATTGTTCATTGTGTAGCAGAGGGTTTTCAATATTTGAAAAAGTATTAATAAAATAGTACTACATTTCCAGATAACAGTTAGCATCATAAACATCGCCATTTACTAGGATGTCATGAAAGACTATCATCATCATCATCATCCTTTTATAAAAATACAATAGAACTGTCAGACCGGCAACTAGCAAAACAATTCAAGAAAAATAAATAACATAGAAATTTATAAACAACTTGATTGTGATAATCAAATCTGCCAAATTTTCAAGACTGCTTGGCTCTTCGTCAGGGCAATAATGAAAACCATTTCTGTCATCTACATCATCATCATCATTTCAGTGAAATGGCTTGCAATGTAAGACAGACAATTTACCGGTAACCACAATTATGCACTTAAAGAAACAAAGACCAGTCTTTAAAACTCGATTTGTTAAAACTAGACTAAACCGATGGAACAAGCCAAATTTTCGGACCTTTTTGGTTCTTCATCCAGGCAACAACAAAAGTAAATAAATAAATAAATAAATAAGATATAACAAAGGCATTGGTGTCTCAACGTTTACTGCACTGTTTGGGAATGAGTTATTCACCATCATCATCACTGTATAAAAACATCTTACAATTCAAGAAGGACTCTTTACCTAAACTAAATCTAACTCCATACACCGTGAACGAAGCAAATAACAATTTACTGAAATTGATACGTTAAGAAGAAAGAATGAAATACGAGATGTCCCTTGCCAAATTTGCTCATCTTTTAGTTCTTTGCCGTGGCAATCAGTATGAAAGAAAACTTTGATCTAAATCTTTCATCCATTGTAAGAATGATCTAGTCCGTAAACTTCACTCGCTCCCTGCAGTGTCTGTCATAGCTGTGTGAAGGATTGAGCGACAGGTTTCCAGTCTCCTTTGGCAGGGAAGAATTTCAGGTTAAATTTTGGTCCGACTTCTTAATGTTCTTCAGAGTCTGCCATTTCTCTGTCATAAAATCATTATATGATCCAGAACAGTGATCAACACACATCAGTTACCCAGCTCAAGCTACGCTCGGCATGGCTAGAATTCAAATGGATGATTTGTAACCCTAGGTTGACCGCCCGTTTTGGAGAAGGAAAACGTCAAGCGCAACCCTGCTTGGGAAGGGATGGGCTCCGCCAGGTCTGAGCTACTAAGATATACCATCTGAAAAGTACACAACTGGTCACTAGGTACCCCGATGACCCCAAACGGCGTCGAAATGCGTGTCTCTAGTGTGACTGGTGGTTCTGTCCGTACAATTTTTACATCATGTACTAGGTCTGCAGCTGGCTGGACAGCCTTGGCTTCCCGGTCTTTTGAGTCCTTTGAGTGTCTTAAGTTCCTCACATGAACATTGCCAAACTGAATCTGTGCTGGAATCGGACACGTCCATGATCGATTTCACTGGAGTCAACAACGTTCTTCACTCCTCGCCTATGTTCTTCCATGGTACAGAATCGATGCTCCAGCGATATCATTAACACACTATAGATTCGACCACAGATGTTGACCATTCGATTGTTCTTACCCTGTGCGATTATATAATTATGTTGTACTCAATATCTGTCTGACGTTCCCATTATTAACACCGTTGCTCTGCCTCACCTGTTTGGGTAACTTTTCTTCCTGAACGGTCTAGGGCCTCCATAACCAGGAACTACGAGTATGTCCAAAGTAGAACAGAAATGTCCCTCCAAAACAGGGTAACATGATTCAAAGTCAAGGAAAGACAATCAAAGACGAACGGATTTTGCCAAGTTTCATGTCGTTCAGCCTCAGCGAGTACTTTGGAACTCCTTACTGTTTATCTAGAACTGTTAGGAGATAGCTGAGCCATATGAAGATCATCAAAACACAGGTATATAAAGGATGTTCTGTACAGTAGTATGTGTCCAAGCCATTGGTCAGTTTATCAGTGGGCTGGTTTTTTTTTTCTTCTTTCCGTCCATTTTTCTTTCTTTCCTCTTTCCTTTCTATCTCATTACCCTCTGACCATTAGAACATTCAGAGATGACGTTCACATTTAGACCAAGGCATTGACTGCAAGGTTATAACCACCAGAAATTTGAACAGCCATTTCAAATGATTCGGTTATTGCAATTTCTTTACATAAGCCTGAAACATAAGTCTCGTCAATAAAACAAATGTCCGGTTTCAAAACTCTGACAAATGTCATAGTCATATTGCATATTTACAGAGCATATCTGTGGTTATGTTCGGATGTTATATTCTTTGTGATACAAATGTCTTCAGCAACAAGACAAAGGTCATTACCAGGCAATATTATAACAACATCAAGGCAGATATCTCGAGACAAATATGAAAAACAAATAAGGTGAAAATAATGAAATTGATCAGGTGCCAAAATCGTCCAGCTTGTCTCTTCCTTATGGGTAACAACGAAATTTGATTTTAAATAAAATGAAAAAAATAAAGAAATGAAAAAAAAAAAAAATTAAGAAGTAAAAATTTTGTTTGGCATATTATGGCCTTATATGTTCTGGGTCATTTTCGGTGCAGTTGGTTTGTAAAAACTTTGAAAGCCGTTAGGAATGAGATGTTAATATATAGAAGGCATCTTTTATTGTTACTATCAGTCATTATTTCACCACCAGCGATACAGCAGCATTAATCCATCAACATCTCTAGAGATAGAGGTAAATAAGCTAAACCAGGTCGATGACTCAGAACGGCAGAGCTTTTCTGTGGAATGTTCCGATGAATTGCTTGCCGTGGAATGTTCTTATCAGTATCTGGGCATGTTATTGTCTTTATCTGTTGAAGCCTGACCTGGCATTCGGCATGAAGAGCCGTTAGCTGGGTCCGTTGCTAGTGAGTTTTATATCGCTGTGAGAGCTTGACGAGGGCCAGTCTGGCTGGACGTGTGGGAAATACAGCACATCATGATCAGCTCTCGCTCCTTTAGTGGGCAGTTTGTGAGCTGTGGGGGTCATCAGGACCACAAGGCAAATACTGACAAATGCCCACAAAAGGCCTTTCCTTGAAATAGAAAATCGTACTTAAGTTTAAAGATGCCACGTTGAAGAAATAGTAAACAGAATAAATTTTTTCTGGCATTTAATTGTCCTTAAGAACAATTGTGAACAGTATTAATTATTTGGATAGCTGGTGAAATAATTATATTGTGGTGAGATAAAAGGCGATTTGTCAAAGAATCTTCCCATTTTAGGCCTGCACAGACTTATGAATGGGAATGTCCAAATGCGATTATTTCAGTGTTGAATCAGTTTTTGTCCTCTCGTATAGCTACAGAGTCAGTTAGAAATAAGGAAAAATACAATTTCAAACAAATTCATACGCTACAAAAACAAAACACACAAACGGACAAAATTACATGTAGTACAACTGGCTTTAGACTTACTTTACGGAAAACAAAGAGGAATAATATATTCTCAAGACAAAAGGTCGGAAATTTCAGTACATCCGTAGAATCATTTCAGTATTTTTCCGTCTGCTCGTACCGCTAAGACTTACCAGGAGACTGGGGCCTCTGCCAGCCTCAAGATGGGCAGTCTGGGAGGAGATTATGTTATGAGCTCCGCGTGTGTTCTATCACAGCGACGCCCCAGCGTGTCTTGGTCTTCCTGTGGCTTTCCACCCAGAGGTGACCTAACCAGCTGATATCCTTGTCCTCAGTGCGTTGAACGACTGAATTTTCCATAGC
The DNA here is from genome assembly GCA_038406235.1 of Peronia verruculata. Taxonomy (NCBI): domain Eukaryota; kingdom Metazoa; phylum Mollusca; class Gastropoda; order Systellommatophora; family Onchidiidae; genus Peronia; species Peronia verruculata. Next base: position 10,722 of record JBCAUA010834793.1, read on the forward strand.
ATGTCTGTAGTCATCTTGTTTCCCATCATGTCTTTCCAGGAATCCTGATACATAACATGTTATAACTAAGTATGTGTTTTAACTGAACATTAAAAGCATCCTGTGTGTCTATGTGTGTTATTGTTATTATTATTGCAATAAGTATAATATATCTTTACATAATTTAATTTCACACCCTAATGTCACCGACACCGTCTCTGGCACAATGTAGCTCTGACTCCTCAGTCAGCCAATCAATTGATAGATAAGTTATAGAGTTGGATAAGAGGTCATTGATCTAATCTCTGTGTCCTCTTTGCCAACAGATGACTCCAGACCGAAAAACAGAAACAATTACAGCTGGCACAATCGGTTTCCATAGGGATAGTCACTCATGTTGTAGGAACGAAGTGGCTGCTCAGTATCTGAGGCTGAATAAGATTTCGGTGTCATTCTGTATAAACATCGCAATCCTCTGTGGTAAAAAGAGGATTACAGGAAGGGATCTGAGTTATTCAATATGTCTATAGAACACATGTACGGTGACAGGAAGGTTGTGACTACTGTACTGAATAACGCTTGCCCTATAGAAATGACATGCAGAAAATGTCTTAATATATTGCATAGTGTTTGAAGCAGAATTTCAGACTCGGAGAAAACTGAGATTTTGATCAGATAATCTTGAGGACCATTCTGTCGCAACAAAAATATTAATTTATTTATTTGATATATTTAATTTATTAATATTTATTTATTTGTTATTTGGTGGGATCAGGAAACATAATCATTCATTGTCCTTCATATTACTGGATGGTGTGAATGTTAATGGTGCGTTGTATCTGTGCAGATTAAGTGGCGAAATGTGTCAGCTAACTATTGGTTAAATTGCTTTATTTATTCGTTTGGAGAACATGACTGGCAGAATGAGCGAGTCTTTTTTTTTGGCGCAAATGCCATTCTACATCTGTAGGATTTGAGACATGTTGATTATGTCACCTTGGCATTTATCCAGGTAAAACAAAGGAGAAGAAAGAACGGACGAAAAGACATATTAGTATAACAGCCGTAGAAGTAAATTTTGACTCACAGACATGATAGCTGTGTCCTAAGCAAGAGCAGTGTCATTGGATACAGTGAACCTTATGCGTCTCCATATGGAGAATAATTGTGATCAACATAATGAATTAATACATTTCTAATGTGGCTGTTACGGAGTCTTTATCTCGGACCTTTAGTTAATCCTTCACTTTTGCTGCTTTCACTCAACTTCATAGGATACACTTATACAATCGTCCACGCATCCACGCATCCATCCATCCATCCATCCATCCATCTATCCATCCACCTCCTCCCACGCTCCTTCTTTGTAGTTTCCCTTCCGCCTCATAGATCACCCGGACGGCCGCTGTTGTAGGGCAGATATCGCTTTGAGGTTTCACCTGGACAAGTTCCCACACCTCTGTAAATAAAATCCCTTCCGACAACGGGCATAAATAGTCTTTGGATTGCTGACTCCCGTTTGGAGTTTTGAGGTCCCTAACCAACCCCGGAGTTTTCCTCCGCTAGTTTATGGTACCATAATTGTTTATTGGCCCGTCCGTCTGTCTGATTGTTCTCTGTTCAGTTTCCTTGTTAGTTTTGTTGTAGATTTTTTTTTTTTTTTTACTTTGTGTGTGTGCTTATGAAAGCATGCGTGTGTGTCCATCCATTCATAATATATGAGAATCAATGAGCAACCGTTTCATATTGATAATTTACTTTTTTGTGAGCGTGATAAATAAGAAAATATGTGTGTGCGTGAGTGACTGTATGTGTGTCGATCCATGGATAATGTTATATGAGTATCAATTTATGTTTTCTTGTTGATTTTGTACTCTCTGTGTGTGTGTATATAAATAAAAATGTGTGTATGAAGGGCCTGCTGAATGGAGAATATTAACGAATGATCTATAGACGAAGTAACATGAAATTGTGTGACGAAAAGTTGAAACTCAGTCTCCGCCTAATATCTGCTTGTCCAGGGACTGATGGATTTATGTCTACCTTGGCCTGGCCTTATGAGCACGTTTGTCGCCAACAAAACTATTAACTTCATTAGTTCAAGAGATCTGGAAACATTTTATATTTCCTGAAATTACGTTGTTGTCAATGATAGGTGGCCATTTGCTGGACAGTGTGGACCTCTTTTCATGGCTTAGCATCTGCACAGACTGCCCTCCGAAAATCGGGCAAACCAAAACTAAGCCGACATAAAAACAAAACTGCCACTTCGGAAGGTTTAACGCAAAATATAATAACACGTCTCTCCTTCATCCATCCACCCACCAATCCATCCATCGATCCATCGATCCATCCATCCATCCATCCATCCATCCATCCATCCATCATCCATCATCCATCCATCCATCCATCTATCCATTAATCTATCTATCCATCCATCCATCCATCATCCATCCATCTATCCATCCATCTATCCATTAATCTATCTATCCATCTATCCATCCATCCATTCATCCATCTTTTTATTCATTCGTCCATCTATCCATTCATCTATCAATCCAGCTAGTTACTTATCCATCCATCCCATCCATTCATATATCCCTCCTCTGATTTATTACCCATGTCTGTCCAACGTGGTCTATTCCTACGCGTGGAACCAACTATCCTTGAGATAGCCAGTACAGGCAGATGCCCACTTTTAAAGACGATTAAAAGTTAATGAAGAAAAATGACCCTTACTGTCTCTATATTCTCTTTTATTCCATGAATTAGTTTTCCCAGTTGGCGCCAAGTCTCAAAAACAAGCTCTAATTTCGAGGCCTCTATCAGGCTGTCCGAACAGTGATAACCAAATATAAACATGTGTTTACTATGCTCACTTCCGACTTTCTCCCGCTGGTTTCCTTTCAATGAATGGCTCAAGAATCACTGGCGCCCACAGAGTTAATTACTGTACGGTCCAATCAATACCTTGAACAAACGAGGCGATACGGATGATGCCTTTCTCGTACAATTTATGATCGTCAAAGCCACAGTCAGAGCTGAAGAGGTAACTGATCCCTGCTGGGGGGAGAAGCCGGTTAACTGTTTCAGTGTTAGTTTTGAGGACATGTTGCCATCTAGCACTGTACAATGATTTAAGATAACGGAGGCCAATAGAATCTCAGTGTTCTGCCTCATTTGAAGTAAATGTATATCTTTTTGCTATAGATAGATAGATAGATAGATAGATAGATAGATAGATAGATAGATAGATAGATAGATAGATAGATAGATAGAT
>JBCAUA010834804.1:0-13980 GCA_038406235.1 Peronia verruculata
ATAGATAGATAGATAGATAGATAGATAGATAGATAGATAGATAGATAGACAGATAGACAGATAGACAGATAGATAGAGAGAGAGAGAGAGAGAGAGGGAAAGAGATAGAAAGGATTATGATAATATCTGGTCAGAACTCTGATATTGCAGTCTCTTCTTATTTATTCTATCGTATTCATCCTCTTACATTTATTTATATTATCTATAATTCAACGTCATCCTCATTGTATTCAGCGTCATCATTATTATTTTCTTCTTCTTTTTTAATTAACGGCTTTTGTTTTTCATCAACATCATCATAATCATTTTATAAAAATATAATACGACTGTCTAACAGGCAACTAATTAAACAATTTAGAAAAGGCAATAAAGAACTTGCTTTCGATGTTGATATTATTGCCAAAGTTTCGAGTCAACTTGGCTCTTCTTCAGGACAACAAAGTAAACATATACAAATGTCATCACCATCAACCGCAGCACCAACATTTAAAATTTAAAACTGACTGTTAGCCGGTGACTAACTAAATATGGAGGAAAAAAATTGAAGTGATGGTACCTGAGTCTCTTTTAACCTTATTTATTTATTTATTTATTTATTTATTTATTTATCTATTTATTTATTTATTTATTTATCTATTTAATTATTTATTTATTTATTCATTCATTTAATTATTTATTTATTTATTTATTTATATTTTCGGAGCAACAAAGAAAGAACAATTCATCATTATATCAGAAGATGGTGATGATAAACATCATACATACATATTTTTGTTGTCGTTCTTCTTCATATTTTCACACATATTTCTTTTTCTTTTTTTTTCTTTTTTTCCTTTTTTTTTCCTATTTTTTCTTTCTTCTTCTCTTCCTCCGTCCTCTTAATTCCTTTCTGCGTTCCTGCCTCCAGCATTACAGGATGCTATTTTCCTGAGTTGAAAAGTAATTCTATCATCTCGACGTTCTGACCGCAGGGTCTGACCTCAGTCCAGCAGAATGACCAATGCTCTCTTCCCTCTACATTCTTTCAAACATTATATCTCATTTCTTCTTCATGTCAAAATGTCAGTATCTAGCACTGCTAGTCTCTACAAATCTGAGACTCTTGGAAAAGGAATGACTTGATAATCGTCCAGAGCATCTAAAAAAACAATCGTGATGATATGGTAGTACCACAAGAAAACGGGTTTTTTTCTTTGCTAATCTTGCTGAACTAAGACGCAAGATGGTAAATCTAAACTCTTTCGCCAGAGATAAAATCTAACTGGCCTAGTTCGTAGATCATCATTGTTATAGACTTCTTTCCTGGCAGGGGATACCGCTGCACACCATATGACCACCTGATTCGTCTGATGGAGTGATAATCTTCCCAAAGTGAGACCATGTGTGCAGCGTAACGGAGCCCTCGCTAACATGCTCACCTTTTCAATAAAGTGTGCACCGAGGGAAATAGGTCTGGGCGAGAGCAAATGAAACAGATGCATGAAGAGATAGATAGTTATTGAGCCAACGCTATTATGGCAGGTTTTGCAACGGATAGAACCACAGACAAGGAGAATCCTCCCGAAGGCTTTCAATCTGAGCATTGCCAGATGAGCTCCATCGTCTCAGAGGGCGAGTGATTGGCATTTTCTAGAAATCTGTGGGTAATGCAGGAAATTCTAGACTAACCCACGCCGCCCCATCTACCTGGTATATGATGCAATCTGACTGTTGTGTACACCAACCCTCTCCCTGATCTGTGGGCTTCATGGAGTGTCTACGGCAATTGACACCAATCGATACCGATAAGGGGTAGAAGAGGAAATGGCCCAGAGGAAAATAACATAAAATAAATTTCTGAAGATAAATGATTTAGCTCAATTTGTCATTCACATAGATTGTAGTTTTTTGGGGTTTTTTTTTCTCCCTCTCTCGCTCTCTCTCTCTCTCTCTCTCTCTCTCTCTCTCTCTCTCTCTCTCTCTCTCGTTGATCAACGTTTCCAGTGTTAGAACATTTCTTTTTTACTTTTTGTGTGTCTCATAGCTTGTAATGCCAATCAGTATTAAAATAAAACTTTATTAAATTCACATTTTTTAAAACGAATGTTGAGATTAGTGAAGAATTACTCCTCGGAGAAGAGTTATCGGGAATGACGTTAGCTTATAGTTTCTGCCTGTTGTAGAAAAATTAATTCTATTGCAAATTTCAACCAGTGGGTGGGCTTGACTCTGGCACTAGAGAATTGTTTGGTTGAGAAGAGAGAATACTTTCGAAAGAAGGTATATGTGTCACGATCGAACTGTTATGTGAACCACGGATGTTTCCTTTAAAGTTTCTAACAAACAGCAGAATGTTTGGGTTGTGTCTCAAGATATGTGCGATAACCTATTTTCTCGTTGTCATGGATCAGTTGATTATATAGCCGGGCCATATCCATTAGTGCCTCTTGTTTTTTTTCCATTAGAGAAGATTGGTGGATTGATAAGATGTATGGAAGTCTATATTGTTATACCATCACCCCAGTTTACAATTGTTCTATCTCCATTTTTTTTAGAAAATCAGCGTTACGTGCGCCAATAGATGGCCTGACAAGCACTGCATTCCCTAATTTGAATTGAGAAAGTACCTGGAGTATGCATGCCCTACTTTATATTCGTGCTTATTGTGGATCCTCTTTAGTGATATGAAAACTTCAAGGAAAGGTTTCTCAAAGATACAAAAAGTGGAACTGCTAAAATTTTGAACTAAGGCGACGATATGTCTTGTCAATTGTTACATATTAGTACTTTAACTAAAGAGATCCATCCTTGGAACTCGGCATTCCATTGCATTTTCCTGGTCAGATTGATAAAGCTGGAACAGTTAGCGAGCTGTTGAAGTGATGAGGTTTCAGTATCGAATATGCGCACAAAAGTGCTAAATTGTAAATGGCAGTCATCTATAATGAGGGGTACCTGGACTTTTCGACTCGGAGCCTGAAAGTTTCGCTGCCCAACCACTCTACTGCATACCTGGCGGTAAATGAGGCTCATCGTCGCATTAACAATGTCTTGAACTGGCAGCCACTTTTGCAGCCTTTCGAAGCCCATCCGCCGAAATATCTCCACAAATAGAACCCTTAGGCAAATGCTACATAGTAATGGGATGATGGGGATTGGGGGAGGGGGGGGGGGGCAGGAGCGGGAGAAATGCCTGGTAAATGTGTCTGACTTCTCTCTTGACCTTTCGGCACGATTGCCCTCTACCGGAACTCGGTGTGGAAACGCGCATGCTGACGGATATCTGGCAGGCCCCGTACTCGCCACGTAACTTGTTTACTGCTCAGCCTCTCGTTGGTCTCAGGCCGGCATGTTCCGGCTCGGCTCCCGGAGGGCGATTGGCGGTAAGAGAGAACTCGGCGCGGCCCCTGCTGCGATGCTTGGCACTGTTCTCGAGAGGAGGCCCCGTCCTTTCTTGAGGGTAGCAGGTAAAAGCATTCTTATGTGGCATGGCGAGGGCACTGGACGTTTCTGATTCCTTTCACTTCGCATGCTTATAAGGTTAGAAAAAGAGCATAACAAGTGGGATTAGGCCACTTGCTGAGAGTACAACGATTACACATGAGGAGGCAAAACAACAATGTCAACAAAGACAACGTCGCCAAAGAAAACCGAAAACTATTCCTGTCTGAATGATCTAATACATTGATGAAGCTGCTGTTTCAAGCAGTTTTGCTTTCCTTCAGTCCTCTTTTCATTCATCGACTTTCCTTCTTGTCTGGTTGTTTAATTGTTTGTTTGTGTAGCGTCCATTGTCCTATCCCTAGGCTACCTGTGAGTCTTGGTTGTGTAAGAATGTATATATCAACAAAAGTAGGCGTGCCCTCAGCGACTATCATCTCACAGTGCGAACAATCTTGAAAAGGTTTCGTTCTATGGCCCAACTTTTCAAGGTAAAACTACATTGTTTAGGCAATTTTTAAATCTATTGCTCAACAGTTTATTTATAGAAATAAAGAAAGAAGAAGAAGAAGAAGGGAAAAAAAAATAAAAAAGATTGTGATTGTTGATTTACCGTTCTTGAGCGTAAGATAACAGTGGATATAAGCATCACATCAACTGTTTAAGGATAAATGGGCTCTGATCAGTGTGAGTCATAATAACTCAGAGATGTCAAATTTCCTACTTTAATAGGATTTCCTACTTGTTGGTTGTTAGTAATGTCTCTGGTCTGCTCGTCTCCAGAGCGATATTATTTACCACTTGCGTACTTCAGTTTTGCGTGTTGCTAAAGAATATTCCAGGAACTTTTCATACTTTTTCATGTAGACAGATTGACATCCCTTGTAACTGTAAAAGTTTTTAACATTAAGATATTGTCAAGATCCATCATTGCACGTCTTCTGGTGTCAAGGTCTGACAACAGGATCCAAACTGTTTATGATACCAACAGTGTAGAATACACCCGTAACCCATAAAACGTGAATCTTACGTGACATTCTTGCTTGACCATGACTCATCCTGTTCCGCCACCGATAACAGCAAACGTAAGGCTCTTGACAACAATTTGCCATATTGCACCTGATACGATCAACATGTCTTCTGTCATAATTAACTATCACTAGGGAAAAAGCAAAAATAAATAGGATCTGGTTAGAATGTAAACCAATTCTATCTTATAGATTTCATTGCACATTTTACCTTTGGAATATAGCAAAAATGCGTGACACTCGTGTTAGTATTCAACTGAACATGTTCGACGATTTGCGTGTGTGTCTTAGCGTACGAGTGAAGCAGAGGAGAGGAGAACTGGATGGTAAGAGAGACAGTAGTCATTGATTCTGAACATCGGTACGGCGTATAGAGGCAATATTTGTGATTTTTTTTTTTTTTTCGAAATAACTCGAGGATTTGTGAAAAATCAACGCAGCTTGAAAAAAGAGAAAAAAATATGTAAGAAGATATATATAAGTGAAGACAACCTCTCTGCCAATTTAACTTTGTCCGGTACTGAAGAGATGACTCAAACAGCAAGCTCCAAGATCCCAACTTTTTCTTTCGGCTTTCTCCTTTTCTAACAGTTTATAAACTGTTGGAAATATTTATTTGTCTCATTCAATAAATTGTGTTGAGACTCGGTAACATACCTGAGAGCTAATAAGACAGGACAGAATTGGTTACCACACTACTTACGTGGGGATATGTGCGTCGATTAACAGTGTATCACGAATATGCTTCTCCGTCTCCGGCGTTCACGCCTATATTGTATACACATTACATTCAATGTTTCATACTTTATACTCTCCAACGAGAACGAAAACTCATATAAACAGAGTTTCAAGTTTAAATTTACAGAATAACGGGCAATGTAAAAATGAGACGTAAAACGAGAAAGAAATTGAAAACATGAGCAGGAAAAGAGGAACAGAAAAAAAGATGTATCTCAAAGAATGTGGAGTTGAGTAAACAAAAAGCCTGAAAATGGACAAGAGAGAACGAGAGAATATACGAAACGATACTGGATCGGGTGTGAAAAGAAAAAGAGAACAACAGAGCAGGGACAAAAAAAATAGAGGAGGAATAAAATTAAGAAATGTACAGAAAAAAAAAATCAATGTGCAAAGAAGAGAAGAAATGTCTAGGAAAGTACTGGTAAAGAAATACATTATAATATCAGAACAAATAGAGAGAGAGAGAAAAAAAAAACGAAAAGAAAATGTAGCACAATCATGTACAGATCTGCATTACGGCACAGAAATAAAATAGGGAAAAAAATATAACGACGAACATAAAATAGTAAGGCACAACAGAATGAATAGAGACAGAAGAAGAGAAAAAAAATGCAAGGTCGTTCAAAAAAAGAAATGCACTTGAGTGCATCGGGAAAAAAAATGAAGTAGAAACTACGGATTACGTTCTTGTTGAGACACTGAGTACCAGGTTTACTGGCGTTCATTTCCTCCTAAAGTTTGCATCTTTCAAGCACCGATTTCTTGGCCAGCAGAGCACGTACTTGACTGATCCCTGATGTGCTCACACCCAAATCAGAGAAGAGAAAAGAAAGAAAGAGAGAGAGAGAGAGAAAAGACAAAACAAAACAAAAACAAAAAAGAAGAACATCGAGAAAGAGAGAGAGACAGACAGAGAGAAAGAGAGGCTCTCTTTGTTTTAATCAGATAAAAGGCAATATATACGTGCATCGTACCCGCCAAGGTTCTGTCAATGCGCTGCCAGCCTAGTGTGGTCTATCAGTATTTTTCGTCTTCTTACAGATTCACTATAAAGTCTAGTTTTAACCCTAAAAGTGTCATCTCGTTTTGCGCTGAAATTCTTTTTCGGGTAGAACGCAGTGTGTATGTAGGGAGAAAGGGGAAGGAGGACCTGGCCGAGGCATCAGGCGTCTGCTCCCCGACGAAAACTAAACGTCGTGAGTTTGAATCCAGCCAGGGAATGGTAAAGATTTAGAACCTGTTTGCGTTTTTTTTTTTTTGTTGTTGTTGTTGTTGTTGTTTTCCGCCTACGCAACGGTCCCCTGGCCTCTTGGATAGGACAGCCCGATGTCGAAGTCTTTTCGGTAAGAGGGTGAGGCTCACTTTACGGACGCTAAGTAAAAATCTTGGCACATGGGATGAAAAGTACTCAGATACGCCGCTGTCGTGGCAAAAATTTCCATATTCCAAGCTATTAACCGAAATATTTTTTCACCGAAGTAGGTACCGTACCAAAGGTAATCCCATTTTCTTTGAATTGAAAAAAAAAAAAAATCAGTCGTGTTATATCCCCTCCTCGAGACAAGAACTGTTATTTCTTCACCCTCAAAAGCCCGCTGTAAAATACACAGCAAAATGATTCTACGGTCACATTGCTTCAGATCGTTGATAGATTTCAACAACTAAGATGTGTAAAGATTACATTTCGTTGGATTCAAGAGTTTACTTCTCCATGTAAAATACCGGTATCTATGATTTCCTTACCATTCACTGTTTGGAAGCTTATCTTTATACATATATGCACCACATAACCATTACCGTGCTGATGTCCCGTTTAAACCCCAACACAAACAAACAATATGAGATCTTTGTGCTGAGTCCTGTTGCTTCCCTTTACCAGACAAAAGAGGGATTGAATAGTGTAATGAGGGAAAAAAAAATAGACTTTTGCGTCCTTTGCTTGAAACATACATGAAAAATTCCAGAAAAATCATGATGTAAAGACGATGTTTTCTTCTTATTGTTATAAGTTTATCATTTTTTTTTTTTTTTCGGCGACCAGTCTTTCGAATGACAAGGGGATTTTTTCTTCTTTAACTGCTTGCTAAAACCTCTTTTCTCTGGCAAAGGGAAGAAACAGGGCTGGTCAGAATAATCTCCCCTTACACAGATCCCTCTTTTGGGAGGGGCAGATAATCTGCGAAACGGTCTCCCATCATCTCAAAATGCATCGTTTTTGTAACATTGGGCTGTAGGAATTAGCCTTGACCATAGTAATAAATGTCATTATAGAAATCCTGATACTCTAGTAGTTTCTACTGGCAGTCACAATGTAGAACAAAGTGCAGGTTCTTTTCGTATTCAGAGAGAAGTGGTCCTCGCTAAATGATAAACAGAAAATAGTATTGCCAAGGCACAGATCGTTTTTGACAAGCTTTATTACTTGTTGAACAACGAGTGACAGGAAAGAAAAAATCACTTTTACGCTCTTTTCTTGAAACACACACAATGCAAATTCCGAAAAATTCAAAAATTCATGGTATACAGGAAATATTAGTTTTTTTTTTTTTTTTGTCATACATTTATTTTGCTTGTGTGTGTGTGCTCAATATGTGGAATGACAAAATGTTTTTTTTTTGTTTTGTTTCCCTTCACTCTTGTTTAACAGCTCTTCTGTCTGGCAAAGGGAAATAATATTGCTGGTCAAAACGATTTCCCAGTATCAGATGGTGTTTGGGTTAGATTGTGTTAGGGTTTAACGAAACATCAGCACGATTACAGCTATATTAAGTCAAACACGGTAAGATACGTTTACACGTCAAGAAGAGAGGCAAGAAAGCCGGACAGAAGACAGGGAGCAAAGGGGAAGAGAGAGAGAGAGAGAGAGAAAAGATGTCTTCCCTGGAATGTTGAGGGTGTCACACCATCGGAGACACCCCACCAATGGCGGGCTTACGCCGCCTGCAGGTGGGAGCAGAGAACCTACTTATAAACCCCCGGGCATATCATGTTTCTAGATTTGCTAAAGAGCAAGAGTTAAAAGAGCAGAGAAATCATTTGGTATCTGTATCGCGTCGATCTATGACCGTTAACAAGCCAAAGCAAGCTTGAGGTGGGGACTGAATATGCGCGCTTCTGGGTGTAAAAATGTCTACATGTAGTTTACATTCAGGAGAAGAGGGAGTGGTAAGATTTTTTTTTTCCGGGGTTGGCGGGGGGGGGGGGAGCAAAGGACGTTGGTAAATTACTCATCAAATCTACTTCCATTCAACTTCAAGCATCAGCAAACCTTTCGTTTTAATTTCTCTCCTTTGATTAAATTTGGTAATTGTAAATCAGATTAAATAATTTCGCCCAGACAGCTTTATCAGTTTTTAAAGGAATTCGTAATCTGTATATTTATGACAGAAACTCAGTTTTTGGTACAGAAACTTTTTCTCAAATTTTTCTTTCTTCCACTAATTCCTTTTAAAGAAAGATGAAAGATATTGAATAATGAGTTTTAGTGGTGCTAATTTGGTTCATAAAAATCGAAGTTTTAATACATTTTTTTAAAAATACATGGCTTAAATTTGTTGCACTCCCACTCATCAACAAGCCCTGTATTTATGTACCTTTGAATGTTTTATCTATGTAATGACAAATGTTTTCTTTGTTCTTGTTGTTGTTGTTTAAGTTATCTCTATGAGGCAACAGATTCCTCTCTGTAGAAAAAACAAACAAACAAACAAACAAAACAAGAAAAACTCACCATTTGTCAAATTATGCCACACTAGCTTTTAGAAGCCATGACAAAAATCTCACCTTTCCCACAGAGAAACTAGGTCTCGCACACATTTTAAATTAATTCATCATGATTAAAATCTAATTCTTTGTATCTTCTTTCTTCGTCAATTAACTGTAATCTCGCAATAAGACTGCTGTTTTCATCCGCATTAGGAGCCTATCTCCTTTCTGTTTAGTAGCCTTTGCCAAGATGTCAGTCTTATCAAGTTCGTAAAACCAGGGAATGAAGAGAAGAGAAGGGGGCAAAACTACGTCATCCACTTTATTTTCATAATGAGAGTTACAAATCTGTGGTTTATTTTCTTTTTACATTTTATTTTTTCGGCGACAGATTAGCAAAAAGATAAAACGTTGATTAAAGGAGAAGGCATTGTTTCTTCTCTTCTTTTTTAAATGTTATCCTTAAGTGGAGATGGGTTTGGCGAGTTTGTTTAGCTTTTCTGTGTTATTCATTGTTATTAAGCTTATTATTGTCCTTAGTTAAAGATTGATGCCAGCGATTTTTTTTTTTATTAACTTTGAAACATATGTATATTTTCTGATTGTGCGGATTTCAGCGGTGGCTAATGTCTCTATTGTGGACAAGAAATGCAGTTGTTTTCTTTTCCGTTTTGTTGATGATGATGTTGGCTGCTCTTGTCATTTTGCTGGTGATGATGATGCTAATTTCATTACCGCTGCCAGTCTGTCTTAATATTGAAATTCAACACAATCTAGTAAAATGATGATATGGTGGTATAATGATAAAACAGATTTCATCCGATTCTTATCATTTTCAGTAATATCACAGAGCTCTGTCATTGCGGCAGTGTGTGTTTGCTCTTTGTGTCAGATTTGATTAGAAGTGCATTACAAACTCCGACACATCTGCACCATCCACTCTTACTCAAGGTTGCACTGTATGGTTTCACAACGGAACATCTAGCTCTATTATTGTGAACTGTCTCATCATCCTGCCAACGTTAGTTGTATATGTGCATCTTCATAGCTTGACGATACTGAGCAAAACTCGTTCACACCTCAAGAACCGCAATCTTTGCCATTCTTTTCTCGCTTTTTTTTTTTCAGCAATCATGAAAGAGACAAATTGTATACACATCGCCAGAAACTCAATTTGTGTCAGATCTGTGTTTCTGCGTGTGCGTTACCAATCTTACGATTAGATGTGCTGTTGAAATGTTAAACATTTGATGGATGTCAAACGAAAAAAAAAAAAAGACAAGAGAGACAAGGGGAAAGGTGCATGATGGATTATATTAATTGGACTGACAAGGGAAGGGTGAGGGCGTTTTTCTTCACATAATAATATATACCTGAATTTCAAGAGTTGAATGTTAATGTCTCAATTTGTCTCAATTTTCTTTTTGTCTTTATGATATACATGTGTTAGACTTGTGTCAAGCGGCACAAAAAACTTGACTCTTCTAGCTTTGCTTTTGAACAGACAGTCATAACAGCTTTGTGGGCCTCCGGGTAAAGCCGTGTATTGTGGTCTCTCGTGAATACGTTATTCACAGAACTAAAAATGCAAAATTAAGTAGTTTAGAAAATTATGGATTATGTTAAGCACGGGGGCCTTACGGCCTTGGGGCCCAGGGACACGAACCCATCAGGCTCAGGCGTTAAAGAGGTCGTTTTTTTTTTTTTTTTAGTTTCCTCTACAAAATAAGAAAACTCTCGGCCTGTGTTGCCTCCAAGCCTGAACTGCCGAATTCGGAACATGAATAAGTATCATTAAAGGGTAGCAGTACTTTCTTTAAAATACTTTTAGGGCCGGACCAAGAATGACATCGAATTTATGATAGTACCCTGGCAGTAGGAAAGTGGCGGACAACTGCCATTCTTCACCTCTGAGGATCACTTGTATTTGCTCATGTTTCAAGCAAGGCGTGTATGAAGGAGTTCAGTCTCTGTGGAGACTCTGTGGAGAATCTGATGTTCGAAAAGTGGCACTGTAAGCTTTAGGAGCCGGTTGAGGTTCGGAATTGTGCAAGGTCCAAGTTCTGGCTGTCAGGCCGGTACTCCAATAATCAATTGATAAATCTATCCATCCATCAATCTTTCCACCCGTCCGTCCATCCGTCCTTCCATCCATCTCTCCATCCATCTATCAATCCATCTATCCATCCATCCAACCACCCATCTTCATTCATCCATCCATCCATCATCCGTCCACCATCCGTCTGTACATAAAAATTACTCGAATTCTGCAAAAGAGAATGCGGTTGTATTCAAGTGTTTAGCCAGGTATGTCCCAGCCATTCCTCTTCAAATCGGACCATCTTGGAACTCCCCAGCCGATGATATGGGATACAGGGCGTTTATGGGCGCTGGCCAAAGATCACTCACAGTCTTAAGCTTATAAAAATGTGCTCGATAAAATGTACGTCTTTCAAATTGCCATCAAAGCAGTTGCTGCAACTTACGGCTCTTATTTTTCTCCCTTCGCGCATCGCAGTCAATTAAATTCGAATGAAAACTCTGAACGTAAATAAATCTGAACTTTGTCAGTGTTAAATTCAAATATAGAACGGGCGTCCTCTCAAAATATGTTAAGGGATGAGCGTATAATTGTGACACGTGCATTCAGGTGCAGGTGAGTAAGCTAAGGATACCTGCAGGTTGTCATGAGCGCTTGGTACGGACCGGAGATGTGTTGGGAAATTGAGGATTTCCGTAAACTCTAGATAGATTTACTCACTGTGAATGGTGGCCAGATTAAAAGTGGAAACATTGATCACTAACAGATCAACAGAGCAAGACAGTCTGAAGTTATAGACCATGTTTGTTCAATAAGCTAACCATGTCAATTACTAATAAATCTTATCTGTTGAGTTTCAGCTTGTTAATTCCGATATTTGGTCTTTATAGCTACTTTCTATTATTTAAGACTCATACTGCCGTAGTGCCATATCGTTTGTCCTCAATAATAAGAAAGTGCATATTGCATATTCTTTTCTGCGCCTGTTCGGTTGTTTTTCTTCCACGAGTTGTTTAACCATATAATTCTCCTTTGCCATAAGACCCTCTAAACGTTCTTCCTTTTCACAACACGCCCAAAGACAAGATTCTGAGGCACGTTCATATTTTGAAATTTGCGATTAGTTTCTGTATAATATCGTCGCTTAAGTCACTGACCCATATACCTTAGTCATGTCACTTAAAAGCAAACATCATTTGTCTGAGCCACGTTTTCATTTAGAGGAAACGTGCATTTAAAAAAAATCCTGCTTCCAGTTGGAGATGGGCTTGAGAAATGTTTTACCGATAATGTTATACCTAGCAGAGATGCATGGCACACAAAGTTGTTAACTCAAAACTCCCCCAAAATGACGTAGGCATTTTGTTATGATCGTAATGATATTGTAGTCCGAATGAAAGCGCTTAAATCATTAAATGCTGTGAGCCTGCTGTGAAACATGTGAGATAGAAGGACCAGGTACACCGCCGAGGTCTCCTGTGGCGCAATGCCAGAATTACTCAACCCTCGCTGAATTCGACCGGGGCCGCACGTGTCAAGAACTTGCGCTTACTCCCTCCAGTTGGCAGCGAGGCATGGCCTGTGCCGCATCCATGTCGTAACATCAGATGTGTTTGCTTTCAAAATAAGCTTTCTCTTTCTGATTTCTAATCGCCCTCGCGTTTGCTTTTCCGCCTGTCTCTTCCTCCTTTGCCACGAGGGGAAATGGTAAAGGATTTTTTTTTCGTAGAGATGAAGGACAAGATGTGAGTGAGTGCATAGGTGTGTGTGTGTGAGCGAGGATGTGTGCACTAGCGAGTGAAAGCGTGACAGGGAGGCAAATACGCAGGTCAGGCAAGACGACAAGGCAGGTGGTCGGCAGATATGTAATTAGTTAGGTAGGTAGGTTGGTATGGTGAGAAGAATGATAGTAGTTAGATAAATAGGTTCATAACCTAAGATAGGTAGTCAGGTAGACAGACAGATGTACATAGAGAGATATAGTATGTGTATGGATGGATGCATGGATGGATAGATGGATGGATGGATGGATCCGTTTTGGATCCGTTTTGTACGCTTCTCAAGAAGCTGAGAGCGTCTTTGAGTATCTTCGTTACGTCTGTCGGGATAACAATAGATTATAAAGATCCTGTTTTATGGTGTCGGTGGCCTAGCGGTTGGGCCGTCGGACTCGGGATCTAAAGTCTCGGGTCGAATCCTGACTGGTCCCGACACTTTGTCCTTGAGAAAGACAATTTACACAAATTTCCTCATACAGCCCAAGTTTAAATGAGTACCCGACAATAGACTGTGGTTGCTGTTAGATTGATAAGGATTTGAGGGCCTAACAGGCATCCACCTTGCCTCCTAGGAAGCTGAAAACGTTCATGGATGTCTTCTTTGGGTCTGTCTGGGTAATAATAGATTGCGGAAAGTACTGTGCGGGGATAAGTGCTACATAAATGTTCTCTTTTACTGTTATTATTATTATTATTATTATTACTATTATTATCATTACACGGCGATATTATTCTACTGCTTTTCGTTATGCTCCTGATATTGTTAAAGTGTTAGTTATCGTTTGCATTGTTATTGTTGTTGCTACGTCTATTCCATTCGCTGCATCGCTGTTGTTGTCGTTGGCATGAAAGCTCCTCCATGTCGCTGTTACCGCTACTGCTAAGTACAATACACTGTGTCGGAAATGACGTAGATGGATGTAACTGAGCTCTCCGGAAATGAAAACTATGACAAATGTGATGTTAAATCCTGGCTTTTGGAAGCGAAACGACATAGCGACTGAACCAGTGTCCGTATCAGGACAGGCCATCTGAGAGCCCAACTATGCCCAGTTTATGTAATGACAATGCACCATGACCTGCACACAAATTACTTTTCATTGATTTCTAGACCGCGAGTTACAAAACTACTTGAAATTAGAGATGTGTTCTCTCAGTCCCCCTGTGCCTCTAAATTAACCAGTTAATGAATGAATCTATCTATCTATCTATCTATCTATCTATCTATCTATCTATCTATCTATCTATCTATCTATCTATCTATCTA
>JBCAUA010834814.1:0-13979 GCA_038406235.1 Peronia verruculata
TTTTTTGACCACGGTTGTGGACAGCTGATATAACCACCACTACAGGAGGTTGAAAAGCTTATAAAAACCATAACCATGATTACAATCAGAATTCAGTCCTGCCAAGAGATACGCTTCCCTCAATAGCCTAATCATGTTTAACATCATGTGATTACCCATTATTATTAATGAAATGAGTAACTTTGAAAATTGACTCCAGTTAAATTTTAGAACAATTGTGAAACCACATCCATTCATTTCTTGCTAACATCAGAGAAGTTTTCATTCACAATATCTTTTTTCTTTTGTTCTGTTTTCTGGATTTATGCACTTCATGAAAAGAAAACACTATCTTATGTAGTCAATAATATCTTTTTCTGTGCTAGATTATATAATGATTATGATATAGGTCTGTTTTTGCATTTCAGGCGTATCAGAAAGTGAGCGATCCATGAGAGGCACAACCAATATACGAATTCTAAATGATGAAGATCAAGAAGCCATGAAAGTGGCATGTAAAGTAAGATTATGCATCAAACATCTCAGTTTTTACATTATCTTCATAAGATTCAAATTAAGGAGAAGAAATTATGACTTCTGTTGTAGGTAACTTTGGTGGTCTTATTGTTATGTTTGTTTTTTTTTATTTTGTTGTTGTTTTGAAGTCTTTCATCATGATTTAATCTAGAAAATAAGATGCAAACATTCTTTGAGTTTGATTTCACATACTGTCTGTGCAAAACTGACACAGAGTGAAATAAAAAAAAAAAAAAAAAATAAGAAATATAAATAAATATGTTTGAAGATGCTATGTAAGACTGCATTAGTAGCTGAGATGGGAGGAGCATTGTGAGTGATTTATTAAGTGTAGATAGTGATTGCGTTTGTACTCTTAACTTACAGTTTTTAACATTTTTTCCATTTAGTTAACTCGAGAAATTTTGGATGTGGCAGCTGAGGCAACAGCTGTTGGTGTTACAACAGATGAGATTGACAGATTAGTTCATGAGGTAAGTTTGTCACTTGCTTAACCATTATATCCAAACTGAGGATTTCCCTCAACAAATGACATCCATTTCCCATCACTGCAACTCTTTAGCATAATAGTACTTTTTGAGGAAATGACTGTTGTCCCAAAATTATGCCATTTTGTAAATTATGTGACTTCAGTAGAACTGAAATGTTTTATGTTGCACCAAAGAGCTGGATTCTTATTATCTTTCATGTAGTGGCCCTAGGTTGAAGTAACAATGGATTTTAGTCTAGGCCATCTGTTCTCTAGCTAAACTGTGTTTGCTAATGCTGCTATGATATACCTTTCTTTTAATTTTAGTTCTTCTTTATAAAATAATTCTATATGCCTTTATCTAAACCCTAGTATTACTCTTAAAATCCTCACTCACCTTTTTTAAAAACTTCAATTGAATATTTTATGTGTAATTATGCTGACCTAAATCAGAAATGGATTACTTATTATGACAGTGGAAGGTTTGCTTTCCAAGCTCTGTGTATTTTGTTAGTTTTAACAGCTGAAAAGTTATCTTACCTCACTGCTTTTTGCTCCTAAGTAATTGTACCATATGCAGCAGTTGCCTAATAATCTGATTTGATATGAATATGATTTGCAAAAATGCAAACTTGTAAAGTCATTTTTTCTTCAACTATCTCTTGTCCACAGGCAACTATAGACAGAGATTGCTACCCCTCACCACTTAATTACTTTGAATTTCCCAAGTCATGCTGCACGTAAGTCTGATCAGTTGAAGTTTGGATAATTTTGTTACAGCCTTCAAAATAGATTTCACATTCCACGTCATAAAACTCCTTTTGATTAAGAAGATAGAATTTATCATATTGTAGAATCTAGAGACTTAGCATACTTTTTTTTTTTTTATTCTTTTACTTTTAGTGTGCTTGAGAAGCTACAAGTAATATAGAATGATTTTCAAATTTTTCATATTTTCTTAATATATTTTTTTTGTAGGTCAATTAATGAAGTAATTTGCCATGGTATACCAGACATGAGGCCTTTGCAAGATGGTGATATTATGAATGGTAAGTTTTAGGAAAGAAAAAATCTTCCTTTTGGATTCATGATTACAGTGTATTACACTTACAGGCTCAACCTTTTGGCCAGATGAGACAAATTTTAATGTTCAGGCTTTTTGTTAGGAAATCGACCTGTCTTGATCACCCCATGCAAATTTCATTCTGTTATCCTTAACTAATATCATGTAGCAAGCAGTGATATTTGTTAATGATAAATACAGCTTTAGGTGTCACACTTGTTATCTGGAGTGCCTCATAGCCTACCTGACAAAGGACAGTATAGAGGAGAGAGACCTAGATGTAGGTTTGCATGACCTGTGTGGGAAGAGAGACCTAGGTGTAATTGTGTTGGAGGTATGTTCATGCATATGGTGGGGAAGGGGATTAAGATCATTGCACCAGATCAGGGACTGAGGAGAAGATGTAGTCACTATTCAGCCCAAGAGCTTGCCTTCTGGCATGTCACTTGTTCAGTGTGGTGACAGGGAGGTCAAGATCTTGCGGTTTACACTTTATTCTAGGCCTCATTCTTAATTAATTTGTGCAATAACTCAGCATCTGTGCATGTGCAGTATATGCTTGCACTGGTCTGTTCATTATTTCAGATTGTATCTTCATTATTTGAATTGAAAGTAGCAAAGACTATTGTATTCTGAGATCTGTTATCTGTATTTAAAAATATTCTTTGTTTTTCTCCCTTCAGTCGATATTTCGGCATATCACAGAGGATTCCATGGTGATGCAAATGAAACATTTTTTGTTGGAAATGTCAGTGAAAGTGCCAAAAAGTTAGTGAAGACAACACATGAATGTCTCATGCTTGCTATAGCTGAAGGTACGTGGACACTTAGTCCAGTTGTAAAGTCATATTTTTCATCATCTTCAGTTTATACTATTACTGGAATGTGCACTGTCGTCATTTTTCCCCGTGCTGTGTTTTCCTAGTTTGTTTTTAAGTTCAAGAAAGTTAAAAATAAGAGCTGTAAATAAATTTGTTTCATTTTGTTTCAGTGACATACTGATATGGTGGAACGATGAATCGGCTGTTCATCAAAATTGGGGATATGTTCCCATGTTTCCACCAAATTTATGTTAAATGAAATTTAAACTATCACTAGACAAATTTAGATAGGCTACCCTTCTCATGCAAATATAGGGATCTATCTTTTTTAGTTTGGATTCAGGTCAGAATTTGGGACTGACTTTTTTTTTGGTATGCTCCTTTGAAAAATTTGGTGGCACATGTCTGATTTCATCATACCACCTGCATTCTATAGATGGATGTATTTTGAATCAGACTTTATTATTTAATCTTGAGATTGCTATACCAGTTCATAATGATACTTCCACTAGTGATTGTATTAATAGACATGCAAGATTGTGAATTTATTCTAATTTGTATTGTGGATTGTGAATGAAAAATTAGCTGATTTTTAAAAAAAATGTAAAATGTATTGAAATGGTTATGTCGTTATCTTTTATGTAATTTGAAGAAAACTTGCAGAAAATTTATGGACACTTTGTTGTGTGCCTATTCAATGTCTGAAATTTGCTTGTATTATTTGTTTTGTATTGATTTCCCATTTTACAGTGAAACCAGGAGTTAGATACAGAGAGATTGGCAATGTGATACAAAAACATGCACAATCTAATGGATACTCTGTTGTTCGCAGTTACTGTGGACATGGAATACATGAGTGAGTGATAGACATCATTGCTTACATCATGATAGGCTAATATTTTTTTTTAGCTATGTTGAACCATCGTATCTTATAGAACAAAGAGATAATGACTTTTTGAAGACAAAAGTGGTAAGAGGCTGTGATGTCCTATCAAAGCCACAGCTTTCCTTGTTGGAACATTTGATTATGTGAATTTACAGTTGTTGCATTGAGATGAAAAATCTTTGATCCCATATATTTCATATATTAAAGAGAAAAAGAAACATTCATCAAATCATTATACTCAGTCAGTGGGTTTCAATGAGTAGTAGTCAGATAGAAAATTTAATACAATGCATCTTCACTACTTTTTTGATGTTCTAGGATTCTCTATATTATTTCAAGACATTTCATCATTTTCAAAGTTTTTACAGATGGTCAGTATGTTCTTAGATCATTGAGACTGGTCTTTCTTGAAGTTTTCATTCTCCTTTTGTTTCATTTGTTTCCATGTTTGATTGTCTTTCAGGTTGTTTCACACAACCCCAAGTGTCCCCCATTATGGAAGTAAGTACTACTCACATTGTTGTGGGTGTGTATATATCAATTTTGCTGCATTTCAGTTGCATTGTAATCTGTCATTTGGAATTCTTTACTTTATTGAGACATATCATTTCATAACACAGTGACTATACCTAAGTTGACATCTTCTGAAGTACTGGAAAAAAGATCAACACATCTGTAGTTCATCACTAGTATTGGGCTGGACTTTCACCAGTCTGACTTAAACTTCTCGAAATTCAAACTGAGCATGTGGGGCAGGTTATAAATATAATTCATCACTTTACTCCATCCCACACTTTCCCTTCGCTGTCTTTCTTAATCCTTGCAAGTCATAATCAGTGTATCACTCATGTACCTTATTTCATGTGTGATACTGTTGGTTAATCACTCCTCGGAATTGAAATCACAGCACTGAAAGAAAACAAAAATCTAAACATCTGTTGTTACATTTGTGAAACATTGAGTAATTGGGGGTGCAAATTCCAATAGACACAGGTGTTTCAAACACTTGTGTTGAAGTCAACACCCCCACTTTGTTTTGATAGAATTTACAATACTGCCATGCAGCTGACTGTAGAATCATTGAAATAAGATCTACAAATGCTAAATTATGATAGACTTACTTTGACAATACTTTTTATTTTTCAATTTATTTTCACTTTTTTACTTTTTTAATTTGCTGTTTCTCTTCAGAAAACAAAGCAATTGGAATAATGAAACCTGGGCAGATCTTCACTATTGAACCAATGATTAATGAAGGTGAGGACTTTGCAGCTGAAAGATTCAGCAATTTTAACCAAAATTTTTCTCATGATGTAGACATGCCAAAATTTCTGATTTAAAAAGTTTTGCTTTTTCACAGCTTTATGCCACATCTTTGGTAAGGGAAGACTCAGGGCAAATTCTTCTCTCTTTTTTTTTATTTTGCTTTTGAAAAAAAATGTTGATTTTATAACTAAGACATCTATCTATAATATATTTAGTAGTTTATTATGGCAAATTCAGTAAAGTAGATAATCTGTAGTTTGGGAATTGCTCATTTGAGTCATGGTAGGATGAGTTATGCCACACATTAATTTATACGGCAGTGGAATTCTGTTTCATCTTCACCCCAGTTTCTTCAGATGGCAAAAATTTATGAGAAAAGGAAATTAGAACAATTGTAACAGAACTTCTTGTTGTGATATAATATTTTTATGCATGTAAACTGTAAACATTTTCAGATACACCTTTGAAAATAGACAGGATATTGTTTTTATTTCATCAGAATATCACATATAGTTTGTTTATGATTCCAATATTTCCACAGGTACTTGGCGAGATGAATTGTGGCCAGATAATTGGACTGCTGTAACTCAGGATGGAAAACTCTCAGCACAGTTTGAGCACACACTTTTGGTTACAGAGACTGGGTGTGAGATTCTCACCCGCCGTCGAGAAAATAATGGGCAGCCTCATTTCATGGACCACATGACATGATCTTGCCAAGGTCTAGGCTTCTGTAATGTGGTACAGTTGTAATTAGTGAAAGCTAGTGAGTTTTCTCACGTTTTATTAATGAAGCTCACCATTATCTGATATCGTGATTGATGACGGTTCTGTATCATGTTTGAAGAATTTGGGCTTCACCAAGCCACAGATTTTGTGTTACTGCTCATGCGGGCAATTTTTTTTTTTTTTTTTTTTGTGTGTATTGTCCATTTGTATGAAGAATTATATATGTGTAGAATTTGCTTCTCATTTTTTTTAGGGTTAATTTATATAAATCTTGCATTTTTACTGCATCTTCAGTTGCAGTTCTCATGATGTCTCAGCTACTGATTTCATTTGAAAGAACAATGCCACAGCTATTACCCACTTTGATCATTAAAACCAAAGAACTAGAATATTGCTCTTATGATCCTTTACAAAAATGCAGTTAGTAAAAAACGGGATCCTTGTGTATTGTGTGATAAAAGAGGTGTGGTCAGTCTGAATGTGGTCTCTCTTTCTCTTTCTCTCACACAGTCTGCAAGATGCTGTTAGCTCCCGCAGTGGCCCTGCTCTGGTGCCCCATTCTGTGCAGTTTGAAGTGACATTTTTTCTCTATCTGATCATATCTGCATATTTGATCCAAAGACTCATTACAGGGATGCCAAACCTCCGACTTTTTTAATCTTCGCCAACTTTTTTATTTCTGGCTGCTTTTCCAGTTGGTGGTTTTTTATTTTCAGTGTGTTACAATCTCACAGTCAACACGAAAACGGTAAGGCTCAGCAAAGTTGCTTGATTATTGCTCAGCATCCCTGCTCCTCGTACATTGCTCTCCCCTCCCCCTTCCAAACACATAGGCTCACTTAATCCAGCAGAACATAATTTGAATCAATGTATTGTGAATGTTAAATGCCATTTTCGGAGTTTGTGTTTGACAACCAGTATCACCTTTTCTGATTTTAATCATTATAAGTAGACCCTTTTTGGAAACTTATGTGATTGGCTGAATAGACTTAGCCCCATGGGACTTAAAAGTTAAATACTTTAACTTTTGCTTGTGTATGGTGGTTTGGCAGGCTGAGGTACAACAAAAGGTGTTCATCTATGTCAACGTTATTCATTGTGACCTTTGATGGATGCGGTGACATCAGGTTCATTGATCTTGTATTTGTTATGTTTGTATTATAGTTATGGAGTGGGGATCCATGTTAGCAGTACTTTTTTTTTTAAAAAGTGTTTAGCTTAATGACATATCCTATTACCTGTAATTAGGCCTATGTTACCATATGCTCACTAATGGACTGTGCAGATTGTTATCTGAAAACATTTTAAAAATCTGCTGTAGTTAGTGAGTTGCACTTTTTTGGCAATATTTGGGGCATTTTTGTTTTTGCTCTGAAAATGGCATTTTTCTCTGATCACAGATTTGTAAAATATCGAGTTTCACTCTGCAAATCTAATTTAAGTCAATGGCTGAACTGGGAAAAACTCAAGCATGTATGGCTAAGTTCAAGTGTGGTCAACTGTCCTAATTTCTGATCAGAGTACTTGTGACTCAAAGACCGAGGCTACGTGCTGTTATAAGGAATGGATCCAAATACAGTGTCTTACTATCTGATATGGAGATCTGTTGTTGATACAGAAATTTGCCCATAATAAATAAATGACTTCATGCAATTTTGGAAAACTTTTTTTCTTATCTCACAACATCACTGTCGGCCTTTTATATTTAATGATTCTTTCACCTAAGGAGAGGCAGTCTTTCTTTGTTCTTTGAAGAGCACACATGTATTAGAAAGAGGCTTCCACTAAGCAGACAAATGTATTGATTTTATGGTAGAATCATCTGTAACAAGTGAGCAGAGGTCAGCACATTATATGTCCGTAAATATCTAAGACAAATTTATTTAGGAAAAAAATGTGTTTGAGCAGGCAGAAGGTGGAATAAACAGAGTTAGCATTATTCTGAGTTAGTTAAGAAACACTTTTTTCGTGGCTAAAGTAATTTGAGTGGGCAAGAATACCCAGGCTTTAATGGAATGTGCTCATATTGATCCTCCAGGGAACTGACAGATTCGATCGTATACTTGTACCTTACTGTTTTTATTTTACTTTTATATTAGATTACTATACCAATATTAATTGCGCTGGCTTAGTTTGAGTGTCATTTTTTTATTTTCAGTAATTACCGTGAAGAAGAAGCAGATGTGTTAATATCATTTTTCTTGATCACTGCTGGTCCCTGTGTTCTTGTGGCTAAGTGGAATATATTGTGTATGATCTTCTAGATTGAAAGTAAGCATCCCTGTGTACATTACTGAAGCAAATCAGTACCTCAGTCATAGGGAAAAATTGTGGCAATTTGCAATTTTAAATAATCTGGCTATTAGAATTCTTGTCAAAGATTATTCAGTGAATGTCTCTTTACATTTTATTTTTTGCAAGAAGAATAGTGTACTTTAAAAACAGTGGAATTATCAATGTTTCGACAACTGAAGTTTATGTCATGATTTTCTTTTCTCTTTTTAAATCCATTGCACTGTGAACTTAAGAATACTGTATTTGACCCTGATTAAAAACAGTAGTGGGTAACTTTGTATTCATAGAAATAGCATGTCATGTACAGTGATATGAAATAAACATCTGAGATTGAAATTCATTGTCTCTGGTTTATTTTGTTTAAATTATAGTGTCCAATAATTTTGCAAATGTTTACTTTTAATTGATTATATGACACATGTATTTCATAATGTTAATTATGAATGCCATGTTAGCCTAAACAATGTTATTATGTACTGTTCATAATTCACAACAGGCACATTTAAAAAAAATACATGTATTTTTATGAAGCAGCATTTATCAGGAGTAGAATACTATGAACACTTCAAACAGTGACCCTATGCAGATTAATCGTGTGCATTTGCAAGAAAGTCTGACTTGGATTTTACACACACACACAAAAAAAAATGATTTGTTTTTCAATGACCTGTACACTGAAATAAAATTTTAATAATTTAATGCAGTACATGTATTTATTTTATTGGGTGGATGAGGCAAATAGAAAGCGGTGGACATGGCATAAGATTATAAACCTTAGAAATACCTACATGTATATGACATTATTTATATTTTTTGTTAAATTTGTCGAGGAATAGGAGTCAGGAACTTCTTTGCCATATTATATAATATGTATGAACGTTCTAAAAACTGTTCAGTTTTGCATAGAGAGTAACTGGGTAATGACATTATGTCAAGTGATCACATAACACAATAGTGTTATGTTATTCTTTGACCACGGTTGTGGACAGTTGAGATAACCACCACTACAGGAGGTTGAAAAGCTTATAAAAACCATAGATAGAGTGTAACTGTTTCAGTTTAGTGAACTTGATTGAAAAATAATGTAAAGATCTGAAAGTATTTCACTCATTTTGAAGTTTTTAATTGATAAAATTTGATTTTTCCAAATTCTATTTCTGCAATGCTGTCATTCTGCATTCATATTTGTGACAGAATGCTATTATTTCACTTCAAATGTGAGCTTGCCTTTTATTTTTAATCCTCTGATCCAATCCATGCCAATCTGGTTGGAATTTCTACCTTTAACTTAAAGTTACTGTAATTACAGCTTCTGCATGATTAAGTTTGTTCCATCCCTTGTTGAATATGGGAAGTATATGAGATGAATTAAAGCAAAATAAAAATCTGGTTGAACAGCATGATTAGACTGAATCCTTGGCATACATGTACATGTACCTCTACTTAATTTTCTTTTTGTTCATGATGTCTCTTCCTTGAATTATCATGAATTTTGGATTTCAGTCAGTAAGTGTAAATAATGATGATCTCCTCTTGTAATACATTCTAAGATCTAAGCCTGCGTTAGAAAAGAAAAATGGGGACAAAATCTCAAAGATGTTCTAGAAATTTTAGAGACTAGCAACCATACGATAAGAAAACACTGCATATGTATTTTGATCATGTGCTGGACATCATCTTATCAAGTGAGCACACCTGAACATTAATTAGTGTATATTTAATATAGGCCCTAATTATGTATAAACAATTTCATTGTATGCAGAAATATTTTTTAAATGTAACTGGATGTTAAATTAAACTAATGCTCTGTGCTACTGGCACAATGTAAAATACTGTGGCTTCTGAGAAATAAAACACATTTAATCTTATCTTAATAAGGTGTTTTGTTTTAGGATTTCTTAGTCAGAACCCAGCTAAAGCCATATTAAATTAACATTTATTTTTTATTAAACTCCACTCCTCTTTCTGACAGCTGTTTGTTCATAAGCAAATACAGTAAACAATACAGTACACATGTAAAGATATTTATATATTTTTCTTGATATTGCCTGTGGTATTTTTTTTTTTTTCAAATCAGTGGACTCTGAGAATTACAATGCAACAGTATTAGCTAATTTACATTGCAACTCCTTATGGGAGATTATTTTTGCAGATTATCTGCCCCTCCCAAATTTTAAGGGACTTGTGTAAGGGGAGATCATTTTGATCTGCTCTATTACTTCCCTTTGCCAGACAAAAGATGTTTTGAATAATAAGCAGTGTAATAAATGTAAAGAGGAAAACAACCCTTTGCTTCTTGCCATTTGAAAGATTTATCACCCAAAAATTCTATATTATTAAAATGATAACAATAAGAAGAAAACATTCTCTTTACATCATAATTTTCTTCAAATTTTTCATGGTGTATGTTTCAAGCAAAGGGCGCAAAAGTGATTTTTTTTTTTTCCTCTTTACACTACTTGCTCAATCCCTCTTTGGTTTGGTAAAGGGAAGTAATAGGGCTGAGCACGTTCTCCTATTGCTGTAGAAGACTTGAGTCACTTCTGCCAATTTCATTACAGTTTTAATTTCAACGTATCATAGTAGCATGTGGGTCTTTACACTTTCATGTACATGTGCCAACTAAATGTACATGTAGGCCTACATATTTTGATGTTTTTTTTTTTTTTTAACAGAATCCTAAAGTCTCTAAATACACCTTCTGTTTGATACCCTAATAGGCCTATGTCTTACTCTTATATTAGACAAGCATTTGTTTCTGAACCAGTTGTCACAGTAATAAGTTTTCTCCTCCTTTTCCTCTCTCTCAACTCCTTTATATACATGTATATTCATGTACATTCAACGGAGATGAGATGGTTATGACATATCAGTCTACATCAGTCAGCTATGATGAATGAAAGATCAGTCACATCATGAGGTTTACTGCAGGTTTGGACAAATGTGCACACACATATTTTTCTAAGACATTTCTAATTTCACCCGCTTAAACTCAATCATTATTCAACAGCCAGTTTAAGAAAGAGACAGCCTCTCGGGTAGAATTCTCAGTCTCACTCTATTTCATTTGCTGTACATTATAAATTCTTTCATTTTGCTGTACATTATTAATACATGTACTTGTAATATTAAAAAATCATAGGTTTAGGACATACACATAGATCTATATATGTTTTTATGGTTTATTCATATCATAATTTTGTCCTATTTTAGTTTTGGTGAAATATGTATGTATTTACACAGCACAAATTAATCTCAATCTTTGAAACTCACTGAAGTGTATCATGTTGATTACTATAAAAGGCAAACACACAATACTCCAGAATTACTACTTATACTCCTTTCAAGAATAATTGAAAACCTTAGAATGCAATGTAGGCCTACTTAGTAATAGTACAGTGGTCTCCGCCTAAGAACCCTCCGCCTAAGAGCCTGGTCCGTCTAAGAACCCGCCCCTGCTGCAAAACGGAATTTTTCCTCTATAATTTACCCCTCAAAGAACCCGCTCTGGGCCCTCACAAATGAAAAAATCCGTCTAAGAGCCCAGTGTAGGACCAAGATACCCGAGTACTTATGGTATAATTCCACATCATACTGTCCACTTGAGAGAAACGCACAGTGCGAGATGGGCAGTAAAATGGGGAAGGGGGTGGAGGGAACAGGTAGACAAAGGAATGGAAGTGATGGTTGATGTATGACTGCATAATCAGGCCATGTTGTCAACTAACCCGTAACCATTTCTTGTTTGACAACACGTGGGACAGGACTTGTGGTTTGCTTTGTGGATAAGGAGGTGTAAGTTTAACCTCCTGACTGGTCAGCTGTTTTGCTACTTCGTTCGGTCTGTAAACACTTGAGTTACTGGTGTGATTATCCACGGGTTGGAATTGCAATATCATGTTTTCAACAATGGTACTGTTATGTGAAAACTCACACGCCGTTTAAATGCTGGCCAATATTGATGCAACTATATGCTAAAGAGATCCGAAATTGCGAGATCTAATTATGATATACACACAGGGAAGAGGACTGTACTTATTCACATAGATAAATCTTTAACTAACGGTAACGATCAACTAATCAAATGATGTTGTGATGTATGAATACATGTATATTGGAACCTCACTAGCACGATCATGGCTTAATATAATCTCCTGTTTTACACAACCTCCTCACGAAGTCTGGTTTTAAGCCTTCTTTAAACATACTAATTTATTCAGTTACGCTCAGGTTTGCATATTCAACCTGCATTGCATGTTCGGTTCTTTGGGAGCAATAACTGTTGTCAGTCATTCATGCTAGCCACGTGCTATTAAAACATTGAAAGCTCACCCTCTCACTGACCAGTGCATTGCTGCTGTCAGTAAGCTTACTAGTACTAGTGCAATGAATAAGCCTAATGTTGATCCAACTTTCTTACCCCCCTTTCACATGCACGTGTGATCAGTTTCATAATGTTACGTTAACCTTGGCCTTGCTTGAGCCCATCCCTTGCCCCTTGTCTTCAACTTCAACCGTCATAGACGCATGCAACACTACAACATACCCCTGATCTGAGCTTCAACCTGAATCACCTTTCTTCATGCATTATCACCTGTCCTATCTCAGTGTCTCACCGCACACCAAGTTTTTACAGCTTTTCAAACATTAAATTCTAATAAAATAACTGAAAAAAAAAATAAGTATGCTTAATACATTTACCCATTTATATGTAGCCTACATGTATAATGTGTACATTCTATGTCGGATTCTATTCCTAAGCCTCTTTTTCATGTTTCCAAAAATCAACATGGGTTTGGACAAGAAAAATAGTTGATCCCTGATAGCACGCTCACTTTGATAACATAACCTTTTGAGTTTGATGGGTGTGTGTTATCAGAGTTCCACTGTACATTTTCTCCAGTGTTATCTTTGTTTATTTACATTTATTCCTTATACATAACCAAATACCTATGTGTCTTTTCTGAACTCGTTTTGATGGTGATTTACTGCTTTAACAGTATACATACATTTGTATAAAGACTTCTTACTTCAGCAGAAAAAAAAATAGTGACATGGTGCCATTACGCTGTTGACATGATATAGGTTGAGACTAAGTTTTTTGTTTTTTTTTTTAAGTGGCTTCTGACTGAAATAACAATAACAGTGGTTTGGGGAATACAGTTGCAACTCATTTACACTGAAGATTTGTGTACTTTGTCCAGCAGTTGATTGTCAAGCAAACAGGGTTCAGTGGAGAGCCTTTTGTCCCAACACATTTGTCGCATAAAATTAGCAAAGCTGTTTAGTAAACTAAATTTTCAGTGGAATAATTACTACTCAAATTAACTGTACATTTGTTTTATCAACAGAATGGAACAGTGGTTGCTCCAAGTGTGAAAGTTGGTGATAAAGTTTTACTTCCAGAATATGGTGGCACAAAAGTTGTGTTGGAGGAAAAGGTAAGTTTTTTTCTTATGTTTATTTTAATCATTTGTCGCAGAGAATTCTAGTGGTACATATGCAATCTGACATATTTTAAAACTCTTGGTCTGTGTTTCAGGTCTGTTCATTATGTTTTGATACAGTGGAAACCTGATAAAACAGGATTGCTGGGACCAAAGAAAAGTCCTGTTATAGTGGATCCTGTTACAACTGGCATACAATGAATTAGAGGAATAAATCATTGTTAGCCTATTGCCTGGTTATAGGAATTTTTTTTTTTTTCATGGATAGTCTCCCTTCATTGAATTCTTTTGCTTATGTGTGATTGAGCAAAAACCAAAGTGATGACTATAACAGTATAACACAATACACTATAACTTATCAATTTCACAGAAGTCATATTATGTTCATGTACTGCATGTAGTACTAACTAATATTAATGATAGTCAAACGTCTTATAGAGCAACTCTAGCCCCATGGATATCTAACACACACGGCATTTCACCGGTC
>JBCAUA010834846.1:0-13978 GCA_038406235.1 Peronia verruculata
TCAGCGATTTACTCGCATCTCTGTATCCACCCCTCCCCCCCCCTCCCCCCCCCCAAAAAAAGATTTTTTTTTTTTTACCCTTTGTTTTCAAACAACTACACGAAGGAAAAAAAATACATCCCTTTCTTTCGGAGGAGAAAAAAACAACAACGTATAAATAGCAAAACTACAACAATAAACAATAAACAAATAAAAATGTTATCCCAGTCGTTCAAATTACACTCCACGATATATAAAACAAATATAAATAACGATAATAATAACATTAGTAAAACAAATAATAAATTTCTGGTTCTTTTTGTAACAGGAGAATTAAGAAAAACATATTTTTATTTATTTTTTTTTTTCTTCGAGAGGAACAAAAATGTGGAATTTGTTTGTTTGTTTGTTTGTTTTTTTGTTTTGTTCTCCTCTTCCAGTTGTTTCCGTAACATTGTTAAAAAAAAAAAAACAAGAGGGGCGGGACGAGCATGGGAGCTCTCTCTCTGTGTGTGTCTGTGTGTGTGTGCGTGTGTGTGTGTGTGTGTTGTGTATGTGTGTCTGTCTGTCTATCTCTGTGTGTGTGTGTCTGTCTGTGTGTGTGTGTGTCTGTCTGTCTGTGTGCGTGTGTGTGTCTGTCTGTGTGTGCGTGTGTGTGTGTATGTGTGTGCGTGCGTACGTGCGTGCGTGTGCGTGTAGGGTTTTTGTTTTTTTTTAAAATAGTTTTTCCCAGCCAGAATGTTACGGAGTTCGTTTCCATATTTTGCAAGGCGACTCCCGTCAATATAACAAAATTAATCTTGTAACAACCGACGCGCACACACATACACATTGCCACTCACACAGTCGGACGCTCAGCAGAGACCATGCATTACTCACAAGTGCACAGCTGATAAAGAGATTTTTGGCGACGATAAAAGGAATAATTTATGAACGAAGAACGAGGCATTGTCAAACAGGATACTTGTGTTCAGCGGGAGAGAGGGTTAGCATGCATAGGCTAAACAAATGCACATGTCAAATCAAATTTGAATACTACCATCAACAACATAATAATTAGATAACAACAATAATGAATAATAACAACACCATCTGTAAGGATATACTGGAAGGGAAGATGGCCGGAAAAAGAGCGAGAGGAAGACAGCGAAGAATGTGGATGGATGACATCGAGGACTGAACGAATCCATCTTTGGAGGAATATACCAGAAGAGTGGAGGACAGAGAGAGGTGGCGAGTCATTTCACGTCAAAGAGATGACACAGGGACCGTAATAATGAATAAATAATTATAACAATAACAAAAAGAAGAACAACCTTGACCTTGCATAATGACGAATATTTAACCTCAAAGAAAGCTTATTTGTTTGTTTGTTTGTGTTGGGGTTGAACGGCCCATCAGCACGATAACGACAACATTGTGCCTAACACGGTGGGTCCTCAAAGACAGCCAATCTCACACAAAACGGAAATAAAGCTAAGACAATCTTGTAGCTACAGTCAATTTTTCAAATAAAACAATAAAACCCAAAACTATGATTACAATACAAACACATTGTCTCAAATAATGGTCATTGTTTCTGAGTAGACTTTGAATATCCTGCATAAGATCGAAAACCAGGAAAATCTACTCGGCCTTAAGTTTCTTATCGTATTTGATATCGCTGTCTTTTTTCACTTCCTCATAACAATCTCAAGTGTTGATGAGCACTCAAAATCATCGACATTCATCCTGAAAGACGCCAGCGTTTTCCGGACACATTACTATACAAGCATATTTGAAATAACACGGCAATATAATCTTCTCCCGAAATGGCCAAATACCAGTCGGAGTCACTGATATTAAGAATCAGACAAAGAGAAAAACAACGACAACAACAAAATACAATGAAAGAGCCCGGAAGAGATTGTGTGACAAGGCGCTTCAAAGACCGAAAGACGATACCTGAAAAAGGTGACATCCCGATTCGCTTGTGCCATGATAATTATAATATGGAGTTTTGTTGCGGCAAAAAAAAATTATCATCACTGATCTCTCTTTCTCTGTTCTGCTCTCTCACTGCCCCCTCTCTCCTTTCTCTCTCTCTCTCTCTCTCTCTCTTTCTCTCTCTCTCTCTCTGTCTGTCTCTCTTCCTCTGTCTTTCTCTCTCTCTGATTCTATCTCCTCTTTCCTTTCTTTTGTTCTATTTTTCCCTTTCTCTGGCTCTCACTCTCCTCAATCTTTCTCTCTCTCTCCTCTCTCTCTCTGTTGTTTTTGTTTTGTTTTCTTCAGTTTTAAACTGGAGCAGTTATCAAATTATGCAGCATTCAAGCCAAGAACAAACAGTGAAAAATGTCATTCCTTAATTAGAACGAACAAAGTGATCAATATGGATTTGCATCACATTTGCAATTTCATGCACAAAATGTCTGATTAGATTTGCCTTTTTTTTTATGTATGTGTGTGTTCGATTTTCTCCATGCCATCTGGAAACCACAAGGAATGGCGCAAAAGGCGTTTTATAAACACTGAAAGAACAAAAAGTTCCATCAAATACTCACATTGTAATCCAGTCTCTAAGCTCTCATGAATAACACCATTCCATAACTATCTAAAAGCGGTCTGTGTTGTTTGTGGTTTCTAAATTCTGGCAAACTCTAACAGCAAAATAATGGCAATTTCAAGAGAAACCAAATTATAACAACAACCCACACTACTGGATCGGAAAGTATTCAAAATTTTGAAAGTAGAGCAGGAATTCTTGCATCTGTTGAAAGTAATAATGCTGGTGATATGGGCAATATTTCGGTGAATGCACGCTATTAATGTAAAAACTAAAGCTCATATTCCTGAGGCAATTACTTTAACATCTTACAGTAACTGCTCACATGCCTAGTCCCCGCGTTAAGTATTGTTTGAAAATAGTACAGCTCTTGTTTCCAATGAATTTTCCACGGCAGGATACAAAGAATTCTGATACGGTTACTCACAAACTAGCAGATTACAGATAACCATGACGATTATGCAAGAAAATATTCATGTTTGATAAAGACAAAGAAAGAGACATCGTCATCAAGAACCAAAGTTTAAGGGGAGCCGCAGCGCTAACGAGCCAGCCAGCTGGGCTGCACACGCGCGGCCACTCATTATCAGCGGCTGTCTGGTGAGTGAGCGGTCATTGGGACAGACAGACAGACAGACAGACAAAGTGGCCGACGGACAGACGAACGGGCAGGACAATGAGATCAGCCAATGCATGAACAAAGCCTAAAAGCCAAACAAATCTGCCCACTCCTCCTCCTCCCTCCTTCCCAGAAAAGAAAGAAAGAAGAAAGACAGAAAGAAAAAAAAAGAGGGACAGGGTTCTAAACACAAAAGAGCAATTGAAATCACAAAAGAGGAAAAAAAGATTCTGGTGGTTGGGGGGTGGGGGGGGGGGTGGAAAAGCTGTCGATTCTGAAGAAGACGCAGGGGGAACAATAGGAAGGGAGTGGGGGAGCGAGGAGAAACAGACAATGGAGAGTGGGAAATAGAAGAAAAAAATAACGACAACAGTCAAAAGGTTAAACATTCTCTCCGACCAAGGGTGAGCGGGGTAGGCGGGGGTAGCTCAACTTTAGAGAACACGCTCCTGTCACTGATGCATTTGAAGGGAACAGAAAAGTACCATTTTTTGCTGAAAATTTTCTCTCTGTGTCCAGAAAACCGAGATTGATTTAGTGTTGCGATTTCTCAGTTAACACAATAATAGCCTATAAAATACAATTATTAGAACATAAGAATGTAGAATGCCACAGAGTTATCATTCAAAGTTGTGGAAAGTTATGTTTAAATAATTAGGGAAATTGGTAAACCTATGGTGAAAAAGAGAGTCTTGCCAGAGTAGGTTGGCATACTCAGTACTGTAGTTTCTGTTATCTCACAAGCCCACGGACTGAAGTACGATGCCACTAGAACAGGAGAATGGCCGGTTACGGTTACGGTTACGGTTTTGGCAGGCTTTTCAACCTTCCTCCTGAATGGCCGTTTCTGCCAGGCATTACATTACGTTCTCTCTTTCGACTTTCTGGGGGTGCCGCTATTTCCAAATCAGGCGGAAACACAGCAACAACAACAACAAAAATGATGTTCGCTCTGACCTATGACTTGATTCTACGAGCCACAGGAGGTTCTTAATTAAGGTTCGTCATAAGAGCTACACAGACATAAGCATCGTAGTTGATTAAGTAAACACGTCTTAATTTCAAGTTCTAGTCGACTTTTATTTCAAGTTCTAGTCGACTTTTCAACAGAATCACAGCAATTACTATACCCCTATGAATTTAACGACCGCATAGTTAACCATATTGATTAATTAAGTAGTGCATAGATAAAATTATTACACACGGCACGATATTTAAAATCCGTTATGGAAGCTTAATACGAAATGACAGTTTTATCCCTGAACTCTCAACAACTGCATA
The DNA here is from genome assembly GCA_038406235.1 of Peronia verruculata. Taxonomy (NCBI): domain Eukaryota; kingdom Metazoa; phylum Mollusca; class Gastropoda; order Systellommatophora; family Onchidiidae; genus Peronia; species Peronia verruculata. Next base: position 4,422 of record JBCAUA010834846.1, read on the forward strand.
AAAACATAATAGTCTTTTACTATCCATACACTAACTCTGCAATGCTTTTTATTGATAATCCTTTTTCTACTACCTTGACCTTTTTCACGACTGTAAAGGGAAGACGTCTTTTCATGCAGTTTTACTGAATTTTACCATACCCTGCAGCAAATATAACATTCTAAACCGTGTTGAACCTAGACTGGATATCTTTGCAGAATAATAACTTTCTCATACAGATCGACTCAAACGGTTTTTGAAATCTGCCACTCAGCTGTGGAACGAGGCGATGATCAATCATTACCGACATCAAATGGGGCCATTGTGCGGCCAATACTGCCAGCATAACAGGCCCTAATGTAGTTACGGGATTCCCAGCTTAGCTTTGTGTGGTTCAAAGAAGCAAATGATGCCGGGGGCAAACAGCTTTCACAATGATTCTAAGCCCCCATTTCGACAACCAGATCTGATGCAGCTAGTAATAAAGTAAAGTGTGGGAGGCTTTTAAACACTGACTTCTAACAAACGTTTCGAGTAACCGATTTGATACATAATGAATGGCAGTTACTCTCTCGTAAAAATGGCGATTAAATTTGTCATATCTTTATCTCTGTCTCTTTCTTTCTTTCTTTCTTTCTCTCTCTCTTTCTTTCTTTCTCCCACTCTCTTCAATTTTATTAAGCATTTCGAGGAAAAGATTCGATATAATGAACAGCAGTTACAGTATCACCAAAGAGCGATTGAATGATGATAATTTTTCTGTTTTTTGTTGTCGTCGTTCGTCAATTTCAGCCGACACTCCCCGATAAGCGGCAGAGTTCTAAGTGCCAGTGCCTGCCAGGCCTGACGTAATGCGAACTTCAGAGAGAAAGCGAGCGCACAGTGGGAGCACTTCCTTGTTATACAGTGTCCCCTTTGGTGGGTGTGTGTGAGCCCCAGCTTTCAGACGGGAGGGGGGGGGGGGAGAGAGGGGGGAGGATGGAAAACTATGGAACAATGGACGTGACTCATCCCTCCCCCCCCCTCCTAATTCTCCCTCTTTTTCTTTGATGGAGGACACATTTGGAGAGGGTCCCAAAATACATGACAAGAGTCACCCATGGACAAGCTGACGTAATTATACCCCTCCCCTCCTTTTTTTAACCCACTTTCACTGCCATAACGGTTCATGGTCATATAAAACACAGGCTGCAATCCATAACAGAGTAAAATGAGAAAGAAACTAAAAGACAGAATATACTCACGTCGAACCAGACTAAAAAAAAAAAAAAAACAGAAGAAAGAGAGAATCAGAGAGAGAAAGAAAAAGAGGGAGAAAAGACAGAAGGAGACAGTGAGACAAAGAAAATGAGAGACAGAGGGATGCATTTCCCCATATGACTAAAGAATGTATTCACGAAGGCCCACCAGTAAGTAGGCTACTGGTTCTGCGCTTAAGACTCGATGTAAAACTTTTCTCACAACGGCGTCTTAATCTGTGTAATGCTTAGGGAGCGGAGTCGTAACACTCAGATCCAATGATCACCTCCGAAGAGCTTTACCTTTGAAGCAACAAAAATGCCAATAAAAATAATAACACTGGACTTAAAAAACAAACAAACAAACAAACAAACAAACAAAAACCCTGCAATTTTGTTGCTCTATACACGTACAAACTTTGTTTTTTTCTTTCTTCTTCTGTATTGTAAGCTTTGAAGGCCGTATTATATTCATATAGTTACTTATTTTGAAAAAGGATATTAAATATACTACTGTGAATGTTTTAATATTGACGAACAAGCTAAAAACTTAGGGGGAGGGGGGGGGGAGAGAGAGAGAGAGAGAGAAAGTGTTCACGAAATACGAGGCCAACATCACGAACATTCTAAACATTCTGCACGTTTCCCAAGCCTCAAGATGCTCAGTGTAAACTGCAGAATCTTACCAGCATTCAGATAGCGACACAGGACGAGGTACATTACACACAGACACGTTTTTTTTTTTTTTGCTGTCTGTTTCACAGAATTCGACAAACTGTCTTAATTATGACGTTTATTCTTTCTCTGGCTGACGTCAGACATTCCACCGTCACGACAAAAGAATGGATTGCCTCTTGAATTTTTCTTATCTAGTTCTAAATATTTGCCCGCAGTGTAAACATAACACGGACAAAGAAAAAATAAAAGAAGTCGGTATCCTCAGATTACCCGCAGACATGCTTAAGGACTCCGTTTTCCTGTCAAAGTTTAATTACCTTGCTAAAATGATAGATTTTAAAAGAATTAAAAGTCAAATAATATGATAGCGGCTTTTTGTTGTACTTTTCATTCATAACCCAAAAATAAAATCTGGAATGTGAGGAGGCTTAAAAATGGTACAGGCAAAACTGCAGAGGTCAGAAAATGTAATGTGCTGTTTCAATTTGGGGTAAATATCGACATTTTAAACTTCTGCAGAAGGGGGTGGGTGGGGTGATTAGGATTGAAAAAGTAACTGATGCAATGGTAGCGTATTCCTGGGAGGGGGGAGGGAGAGGAAGAAAGACAGAAGGTGGGAGGGAGGAAGAGAGAGGGAAGATGGAGAGAGAGAGAGAGAGAAACGGAGGAGAGGGACATAGGATAAGAGAGAGAGAGAGAGAGAGATGGAGAGACAGAAGCCGGGAGGGAGGGAGGAAAATCGAGAGAGAGAAACAAGAGAGGTATAGAGCAGGGTGAGTGAGAGAAAGGGGGAGGGAAGGTAGAGACATACAGCTTCAAAGAGAGAGGGAGAGAATAGGGGGAGAAGAGAGAGAGAGAGAGAGCGAGAGAGGCTGGAGAGGGTGAGTAAAAAAAAAAAAAAGACAGAGAGAGAGAGAGAGAAGCAGGCAGGAAAGGTCAAAAGAGACAGAGAAAAAGAGAAGATGAGACAGAGAGAGTGAAGAGGAGACAGAATAGCTTAAATCAACTATTCAGAATAAATAATAATAATAATAACAAAGAAAAAAAATGAAGAGGCTGGCTAAATACAGTAAGCATAAACGGACAAATACTCTGCATGAAATAACCAACATTTGATGTGGTCCAATATTTGCACAGTAGCGACCCACTAGACCACGACCCTGCGAAGACTACCCCAGTGACCTTTAGCTACCAATAGGCTAGCAAGCGAAGCCCGGGAGATGGTTGTCTCCACTCGGCGAGTGCTGCCGGCATTTGGGGCCAATGACTGATAAGGCTGTTAGATCTTTAGCGTCGGTCGGGGCTGACTCCAGGTCGTGAATTAGAACATAAAGATGCATGCATGATGTAACAGAGCATGTCCTGGGCCAATGTCTGCGATAGGATTATTAAATCTATATTTCTTCTCAGGCTGTTTGTTTGTTTGTGTTGGAGTTTAAAACGACACATCAGCACGACCGCGACAATAAGCTTAATTCTCGCATGTTAAAAAATCGTAGTGATGTCAATTGAATACCAGGACCATGATGTAACTTGCAAAAAAAGAAACACCAATCAAGTTCTACAGCATATTTTAGAAAGCAATTTAACTTCTTTTCGATGTCATTCGTGAAAATGGCATACAGCAGGCAAAACAATGGATCTCGGTTTGAGGGGAAAAAATCTCCTTAGTAATATTCAGCTGTCTAATAAAGACCTATCCAGGAAAATATTCATACACTGAATAATAATGAGCAATTTGTAACAAGGCAACTCACATTCGCGTCAGTAGGAGTGTCGCAAAGGCTCTAAACTACTGTCGCAAATGTCGTAATTTGACCCTGGGGTGAAGAAATGCAGTACAGACATCTATAATAGGTCGATAATATAAATAACATTTTATAACATCAAAACTTGAATGTGTCACATCAGGAATCGTCATCGATCAACAACATACGCGGTATGAGCTCCGCTTTACCAACAATGGACTTCAGTGTTACTTTTTCGTTAAAAACAAAAACGTGCCAAACTGGCTAGGAAACAACCAAGGGCAAAGTAATTTACCGACAAATTTCTCATGGAACTGAAGTGCATGTACAAAGAACACTGAAGTTACTCACCACTTGATGTTAAGTTTCGGTATGAAAAAAGAATGAACAATGGATGAGTCGGTGAGGGATGGAAAACAACGAAAAACAAAGTCAAACACTCAACAACTGGAGACATTTAACACTATTTCTTCCTGACTCAGCCCGAACTGTACAAGTGCCAAAAGATCGAGGTCTGTGAGAAGGTCTTCAGTCTCTACATTGATAAGTCATAAAAGTTTCAACAATTTTTCAGAGTTGTGAAGGAGTTCATCTAAAATCACACTCTAGCCTAAAATATCAGTTTTCAAAATCGCACGTTTCACCGTATAGAGAGATCTATTGGCGTTTAACCCTTTTTCTATTCAAATTTTGTATTTCTCACCATATTAGCACAATGTGGTCATTTGTGTATGGAAACAGTGTAATGGCTTTGGGTGTACTTGACTAAATAATGAATTTAAAAATCCCATTGAAATTTGCCGGTGGTTGTCAGTCGGGGGATACTATACAAAGAGTATCACTATTTAAGTACGATTGTGTGGACTCACAACTTTGCAACAATGACGTCTACCTACCAACACATCGACAGACATCACATTCAGTTGCAATTCTACTCACGCCTAACATTATGTTCTTATAAAACAAAGAATGAGCAGTAAGTGAAGGACGAGTTAAATTACAAAGTTCCCACGGTTTGCAACAAATGAACCCTAAATTAAGATCTACTCAACTTCCATCTTTCGTGTCAAAAGAATGAACAATAGACCAGACAAGTGGGTGAACAATAATACACACATAAATACAAATAATCAACAAAAGTTTACACGGATTGAAAGAAAGGAAACCTGAACTGACTCATTTCCCATCTTTCGTGTGGAAAGAATGAATGGAAGAGTGGGTTGAACAACAATACACAAATAAGTAATAAACAACAGGCGAATAGGTCATATTCGACTAAGCAAGAACATGGAAATCCCCGTCAGAGTCTTTGTACCCAGCTACTAAAACACAACAACACTCACTGATAGTTGTTATCTCTCCGCCACTAGATCCGACAACAACATGTCACCGGTGCGGTGCATTTTCGTTGTTTTTGCAAAGTCAATGATAGTGAACACTTTTACGTGTTTGTACCCCCCCCCCCCCTTTACTAAAATTAGATGGGGATTTCCAGCCGTTTGCTTGGTCGGAGCAAAATTAATGTATTGACAACGATGCTTTGCCAATCAAACTTCATTCACAGAGCGAGCAAAAAGTGATCAGTATTTAGGCACATGCAAAGCAAAATTACATCAAAAAAAAATTCTCAGGGACTGAAACAAAGGCAGCTCATGAGTTACTCACCGCCAATCTTATGATCCGGTTTGAAGAAGAATCAACAATGCAATGAACAAATTTATAACTAAAACGGTGAAAAACTATCAACAAAAAGTGTGCAGGCAACTAACAAGTTCCCTCTGAATCAGCCCTAATTTCACTCACACAAAATGTTATGTCCGTGTCAAGCAAAGTGTGAGTGGTAACTGAACAAGGAGAAAGTTATGTGGAAACAACAGGCTGCAATGTCCGACCAATGAGAGAGCTGGTTTCATCCGTGGTCTCCACCACATCCGTCACGGAGTTACTACCTAGCATCGCCGTGACCCACAACTTGAAGAGATCACCGGAAGTGCGTCCGCGGAGATCTCAAGTGTGAGTACTTCACCGATCTCCGGCCTTCAAACAAGTTGCCTCAAGATGGTGTTGTCAGTGCTGAAAACTCCCAACAACGACAACTTCGAGGACGACAACAACATAAATGACACCAAACAACAACAACAACAACAACACTCGAGTTTGCTTCAAAAGGTGACGTCACTTTGACTCGATGTTAGAACATCTTTGGCATGACGTCAAACACAGTTCGGTCATAGCCTCTGCTCACTTCTTATTCTTGCATTACAAACTTCAACAGTAACAACAACGACAACAACAACTACTTCCCGTCGTTCAAATGACGTCAGATTTACCCAATTTTCGAAAACCTCCTCTATGACGGCACACTGATTTTGGTCAAAACTTTGGACTATCTCTAATTACATTTATTTGTTTATTCATGCATTAATTCATTCATTTATTTACCATTTGTTTGTTTATTTGTTTAATTACTAATTTTTGTGCCCAGAATCACGTACATAACTCTCAGTGTTCCTACAGGATATCATTCTCACAAAAATGACAGGAGTGACTCACTTCACAAACTAATTTCTTCCGCCCCCAAAATTTAAAACATCCGGGAAACAAATGTACGCAGATTTCATTTAATAACCCATAATTTAGATTTCATGTTTCATCCATTTGCTTATGTATGCGACTCGTTCACCGCTCTGCTTTCTCTGCTAGATGACACGAATGTTCTAGATCCATCTCTTTTAGTCGAGTGTTAAAAGCAGGCCGTGAGCTCAGGTCTCTGTAGTCCTATCTCCATTTTTTCACATTTTGAGAAAATTGATGACTTGTGTTTAGCAACTGTTTTTGTACATAGGAGATAGGACAAAATAATGATTTTCAAAAGACTGATGCAGGAAGAGGAAACTGTTTAGCTACTCCTGTAACTCCTTCATGGATAATTGAGCATGTCAGTGTGAATGAATGAATGAATGAATGAATGAATGAATGAATGTGTGTCTGTGTGTGTGTGAGAGAGAGAGAGAGAGAGAGACTACGTGGGAGAGCAAACAGAAGATAGATTGATTTTGGGAGAGAAAGACTGGGCTGGGAAGAAATGGTGAGTGAATTATAGAGGCATAACAGACAGATAGACAGACAGACGATAAGGGAGAAAGACCAACAGTCAGACAGATAAACAGGTACACAGACAGACAGATAGACCGACAGACAGACAGAAAGATGGATGGTGAGAAACACAAGGGAATACAGACAGACAGACAGACAGATAGAATGACAGACAGACAGACAGAAAGACAGACAGACAAGCACAGACAGACAAAACAAACAGATAGATAGACATATAAATGAAACAGACAGAAAGACCAGAAGGAACAAATTGGGAAAAAAATATTCAGCCGAAAGAGACAAAGATGGGCTGAAAAAGAAGGGAAAAAGCCACAGAGGAAAAAAAGGAAGACTGAGAGAGAGGAAGAGAGAGAAAGAGAGAGAGAAAGAGAGAGAGGGGCCTTGACAAAGACAAACAAGTGAGAGGTTTTTCTTAGCATATCCGGCATACATTTCGGGCCTACCCAATCCTGGAAAATAACGTCATAAAAATAATCCCAGGGCAACAATGAAACAGTCCCGCACTAATTAACACTCATAGCGCAGCCAAGCGTGTCAATCTGTTTCTGAAAGCCTGCAAAATCATCCCCTGACGTCACTGGTTCAGCCACATTGTTCCACCAAATCATCATTTCATCACCCCTGCTATTCAACGTAGGCCTACAATCTTTTGTTCGCAAGAGTTCATAACCGCTTTGTCTTTTAATCAATGAATACAACTAACTCTTGAGAAATTCAAATTTTAATTTCCTTAGGCGGGTAAAAGCCAAAGTGTTTACAACTGATCGTTAACTAAACTGATTATAAGCTAGACACACCTTTAAAGTAATAAAACTACTTTTGATCCTCGATACGACAAACAACAGACTAATTCTGGTCTTTGATAGCTACCCAAACATGATGTCTTTCAAGTCAATTGGACAAGTTTATATTGCATTCAAAACAACAATAATAACAGAAGACTATAACATTATATTTTGACGTGCTCGATTCGGTAAACGATTTAGAAACCAGGATAAACTTTTGTTATACGTACATTTCCTTACTACTACGAAATAGATTTGTTCCGATCGAACGAATAACTGGAAACCTCCGTCTAATTTTAGTAGGTGGGGGGGGGGCAGGGGCGGAGGGGGTACAAACACTCCTAACTGTTCACTACCACTGACATAGACAAACGCATAAAAACAATGCACGTGACCGGTGACAATTATTGTTCTCAGATCTCGCGGTGTAGCCGTATCAAACCTCAGTGACTGTTCTATTTTTAGCTGGTGGGTACAAACGCTCCGTCGGGGATTTCCAACTTTTTACTTAGTCGAATAAGAATTATTGAGAACAGCTACAAAAACAAGTCCGCGGAAACTGTTTCGGCGAGAGCAACCAGATTTGATTGCCTTCCCATTCTCGAGAAACGTCTTCAAAATGAAGTTGACTCTTCTTTTTCGGTTTTATCTATGTTTGATCTTTGCACCTAACCAGAAGAACTCAATACTTGACAGACACTTTGAGTGTGCTCAACATGTTTAAATACCGATCTTGGGCAAACCCGGCTGGAAACGTGTGAATATTCAGTTACTCCTCGGGCACAGATAGATCTAGTTGTCGATCTTCACGGCATAAGTCCTACAGAGAGACGTTCTACTCAAACTGCTGAATTGCGGTCACTGAGTCCTGTGCAATCCAGAACAGTGTATCACATGAAATCTGCTGATTTTCTACTGGAATTGAAGGGAAGTCTTGGACAGTTTTAGGAGATTCAGTTGTAAGTAAGTGTTATCACAATGCATGATTGAGAATTGCTTTAGTTGTTGTTGTTGGTGGTGGTGGTGTTGGAACTTGTTGTTTTGGGCTGACATCGCAGGAAATTTAGTGTATTTTTAAATGAAATTTAATATGGTATTTAATACAAAAATATGTGTTACAAGTGATTACCATGTATATTTAAAATGGCTTCTTCTGACTGTAAATAAGAAATCTTGTGAATTTCGTCTGAGGAGCTAATTTTATAACACAGGCTTTTCTTTTTTGATAAAAAGCACCGTTTGTCTGCGGAAAACCGACGGTATTTTTGGTTATAACTATTGTCTATTTCAATCGCTGGGCCGCTTTGAGTAACTACAGTATCTATGCGAGTCACACTGGACCTCCAAACATAGTCGACCTTATTCAAGGAGATTCGACGTCGGATATACCCATTCATGAGGCCATAGAGTTACTGGAAAACCCGGTTCGAATTTTCCCGTTCCTTTTCTCTTGTAATGATATTCAAAAGCCTGACTCTTTCTTTAAGAGGCAGATATCAAGCCACTCGACCACAACTCTGTATTTAGTTAGGCAATGATCAAAAAGCTGGATCACATCATAGTTTGCATTTACGATCTTTGATCACAGTACAATGTTATCTGAATTCTATGTATCTAACATCTGATAACATCAGACACACTTTCGCTGTTTCATCTAATGAGAAAACGCATATTGTAGTAACTTACCTTTTTACTATCCAATAGCGAAACGTACAAGTAGTATCCACTATCCACTGTAATGCCTGCTAACCGATGTTGAATGATGTTATCCCGTATTTACACCAGTCACTTACTGAGGACAATGTCTAACTGAAGCCGGTACGCTGACAACAGCACTCTTTCTATCTATCTGTCTATCGCTAACTATGGGGTGTAGGATCGGGACCATAGCTTGGGACAGGCGGTGACACCCACCTGCGCAGCCGTCTACCTGTACTGACACATTATGACGAGGCGCATCGGCTCGCGGCCCACAGGGAAGCCCGCGGGGGGGGGGGGGGGGGGTGGCCGAA